>JBAMDO010000061.1:0-273661 GCA_037074765.1 Mansonella perstans
ATTCTAGTTCTCTTGTTTTAGGTACTCATAAGGGAGAGTGTTTTTAATAATTTATTTCGATTTTTTTTTTGGTATTTTCTCACTTAACTCATTTAATTATTTGATTTGCATAGCTTTCTTTATATTTTTGTTTGGTTAACATGAAGAACAAGAAGTATCACTTTGATTAAAATCCAATTTTGATATGATGATACTTCCTGTCCTAACAATAGTTATTATATACTAGATAATTTGTACAAAATGTTGAAATTTCGTACTCTTTGTGATCATTGATGCTTCATTTGCACTTACATTTTTGCTCGTAATCTTTATGTCCAGGAATAATTAACATTTACACAACCCTAACTCTTATTGTTCTTGATATTTTAAATTTTCAGGGAAAGTTGAAAAATGAAGTTAGAAACTTGTGTATATTCTGGTTATAAGATTTATCCAGGTCATGGGAAAAGAATGGTTCGTGCTGATGGAAAGGTTAGTAGTTTATTTGATTCTAATAGATTGCTAAATATCCAACTAGTGATACTTCCGTTGCCGGTTTTTTTTTTTCTTTTTTACTGATGCTTTTTACCAGTTTCTTATATTAGTTGTACATTGTGTTGATCATTATCCTAAAAAAACAGGTGAAAAAAAATTTTGCATTATCTACAGTAAGCTTCATAGTAATGTATTGCCATCTTTTGGTGAGGTTCTTTTGGTTTAAATATTTTCTATCAGCTATACTGCAAAATCATGATATTCGCTTGTTTTTTCTGTTATGAGAAATCTTAACAATGTCCCGTCTATTCTGCATCCATTGTCATCCTTTAATTCTTCTTGAAATGAAATTTGGTGTTATATCTATTATTGATTTCTTAATGTGAATGTTATTTCAAAGTAATTATTTTCTCATACAGGTGCAAATATTTTTGAACAAAAAATGCCAACGATCATACAGATTGAAGCGAAATCCTCGTGACATACCTTGGACGGTGTTATACCGCCGTAAGCACAAAAAGGTTGCTTCCTTTTGATGATTAGAACAATGAAGAATTAGTAATATAAAATGAAGCAATAGATGATTAGCTGAATTGTTTTGGATTAAATTTTGTTTTTACAATGTAAATACCGGGGATTACTCAAAAGTTGGATTAGATGCTTTTTTTTTTTTGAAGATTGAAATCTCAACGTATGTAAAACACTATCAGAGTCGTAAAAGGTTCTGTTGATTCCGATTTCGGTTTATATTTTTGCTGTATCAGGGTTTTTCTTTGATGACTGCATAATCATTTCTTTTCCTGTGTTGTACCGTCCAGTACGTGCTACTTTAGATTCGCTTAATTTACTTGTAATATTGGTGTAAGGTCAAGATTTTGTTGTATTTTACTAAGCATGTTGCTTGAAGGGTGTTCATGGTGAAGAAAATGCACAAAAGAAGCGGACACGGCGCGTCATACAAATTGCATCTCGAGCAGTTGGTAATGTTTCATTGGAAGCTATACTTGCAAAACGGAATCAGAAACCGGAATTTCGACGTGCACAACGTGAACAGGCAATAAAAGCTGCGAAAGAAAGTGCACGGGCATTGAAGAACGAGAAGAAAGCAGTAAATAAGGTATTAAAGGTATGATTTGCAGATGTCTGCATTCTTGAACGCAGTTTTTAAATGTTTTGATCATTAATAGTGGAAATATCTATTCATTAATTAACTTTTATGCTTTAAAATAATAGTCGAACTCAAATTCTTAAGTTCATGTAAAAATTATTTCACTGTTGAGATCTCTAAAATGTTCCATTTCGAAACAAAGGTAGATTTGTACACCTAACATGTTTAGGAGAAGAAGGCTGCTGCACCGAAAATGAAGATACCAAAACCGACGAAAGCACAGCAGCCACGAGTTGGTGGCAAACGCTGATGTATTCCTTTGATTGGTTTTTGTTATTTGTCGCATAAAATTTATTTCTTATAAAGTTTATTTTTCTATACGTTGTTGGCAGTATCAGGCAGGATTTTAGCAGCAGTATGAACCGTCGTTGTGATTTAGCTCTATTAGGTTATTCTGCAAATTCATGAAAATCAAATTCAACATATATACGGTGTAGCTCTCAGAATTATGGTTGAGGTAAATGGCTTGACGTGCTTTCAAAATTTAGAAGAGGGTGAAGTTGAATTTAAGATCACATTAAGCTTGTGTTTGTCACGAAAGTTGAGTTTTATCGAAGTCTTCGTTCTATTGTTGGTTAGTAGTAACGAATATTATTGTGCGAAAGGTTACCTGGTTCGAATTTATTATTCTTTGACGCAGCAAAGAGTATTGATGAATAATATAGGTAGAATTAATAATTGGGTTGGCTTGTGTATTCGTATTGAAATAATCTGAGGAGGATTCGAAGGCGCTACTCTTAGAGGGAAAATGAGATCAAACTCATTCTAAATGATTGACTCTTCTTTAATGTAGTAGGAGTGTTGTGCAGTATTCCTGCAATAATATATGTTTTGCTTCTGAATAAATTGGAAGGTCGCAACGTGCAAGCTTCGTTGATTACAATGATTTATATGAGAATATAAGCTTAGATATTATATTGAATAATCTTCAAACAAAAAATTCCTTTTTAAAACAGTGGTTTATATTTCTCTTCATATAATGAAAGAAAAAATACGTTATTGGAAAAACGAAGGGAGAAAAATATCTTTTAAGTTGTTTGGTGGCACTCATCCATTGATTAGAAGCGCCATTTAATTAAATGGCCTTGTTGTGCTGATAAGATTCTCCAAAGTAATAAAAGTCGAATTTAGTACACAGTATAATTCCAAAAACTGTGATAGAATCAAGCGGTTTGAAATAGTGTAAGACCAAAAAAATGAATTTAAATTCACATAACAATATCATCGCTATGTTTCCTCCGATTCCTGGGAAGAAATCGGGTCAATTTATGTTTCTTCTATTTAATGGTCCATTCTAGATTTCTGGTAATGGAAATCGGACCAAATTCCAATTTTAAATAACACATTATCCGGTTATTAACTTTAATCGGTTAAAGTTTCGAAATGAATTTAATCTGTAGCATGCGTACTTCCAGCGACTGAACTGTGTTTAGAAAATATTGAATAAACATTGAAATTTAGGCCAACTATAAAACGAAGATATTTGCCTATTCCATGCCATTCTTATGTTGGTTGTTTTGCTGCTTAGATGTCAGTCGGAATGCAGGATAACAGTTCCAGGCCAAAAATTACCGATATGCCAATTACACTGGAACCGTCATTTCCTACTTTCACGCCACGTCCGATGGAAGAAAATATGAACAAACAAACAGCAAATTTAATCCTTGTCAATACATCACCTCATAAACTCATTTTTAAAATTGTTCCTAATTCCACTGAAATCATCTATTCGATTCGGCCTGAAATTGATTATTTAGCACCAAATGGTTGCCGTCTTATTGCTATCTCTATAAGTGACACGCCGCAACCAAAAAGGGTTCCTTTTGTTTGTCTCAAGTACTTTTGAACTAATGTGAATTTCTTCCATTTTACTTTCGAACAATCAATCAGTATTGCCATCTTTAAGAGTACAAATTATGCAATAACATTTAATTTGATCAAGAAAATGATCATATTGCAATTATATAATTAAAGTTATTTATGAATATAAAAAAACTTGAAATTTTATTATTTAAAATTGTCATCCGATCAGGAACATGATTTCACGTACAAAGTATTAGCATTAAATCCCACTGAAAGTTTCGGAATATCAGCCATGCAATATTGGAAGCAGAATCAACTAGAGAATGATGGTTAGTTTGCCATAAAGTATATCACTTTTGATTTACTATATTTATATTTTTTCACAAAAAAATTCTTCGGAAACATTTTCGGAGTATTTAAATGAAATTTTTTTGGTTACCCGTCGTTGATCAAATTTTCATCGAAATTTTTTTCTGAGTTTTTCAATAAATCTGCAGGTCGTATACTTCAAGAAGCACAGTTTGTGTGTTTGGAACCAGAAACGGAATTACAGCCTGATTCCTCGCATCATGGTGTATCATACAGACGTGCTAATAATAGTCCAATAGAAACATCTTTATCTAGTGAATCTGAATATGCCGAACAATTTCGGCGGCATACGGCTCATCTCAATCACTCTAAAATTTCAAATTATTTACAGCCAAATACAGTGATATATCACAGGTTAGTAATGTTTTATCTAACTAATCGATATTGTTAACTTTCATCCTGATTCCTTTTCTGAGCTAATTCGTATATAATGTAATGAAATGATTGATTAAATGTCAATTTCAGGAAACGAAAAACGCTGAAAAATAATGTTCCCGAGGCATTAACAGATTCCAAAACCCAGTGTTCTTGTCGCTGTACAAATAATCATTATTTTTGGCAAGAGGCTGCTACATTACGTAGTTTCATTTACGGATTTGTATTTGCATTCGTTTGTTCGGCTGCATTAGCTTTTCGGAAAACACCGATAAATGGATAAAACTCTTGATTTAAATGAAAAGATGTGATAACAAGATGTGGCAATAATAATATGATTGCACTTACATTTTAGAGTATTCTGATTTAACCAATGTAATATTTCACATTTCTTTCACATTGGAAGAAATACCTCAAAATGAAATTTGAATTACAAATTAACTGTCATTCTAAAATTAACTTTCGCTAGCCTTTTTATGCTTTAAAAATTCAGTGAAAATCAAACAAATTACCAGGGAAGTTAAGACAACTACTTTAACATTAGAAATTAATACAGCTCAATTTGTGAAATTTCTTATAAACAGTTGAAATTAATTCTTAATTTCTAATATATCTAATAATATAAATTGTTCAAAAATGTCCATGTGGGAAAGTTGACAATTTAATATGCAAATTCGAATAAAATTTACGGTTTAATTAGCAAAAGTATTCTCATACGTGCTTGAAAATAAAAGTAACTATTATTGTATTGCTGAAAAGAACTCAATGAAAGATTTCCAGGACTCAAAATATTTGTTGTGACAAGTTCATTTCTATCCATGCAATAATTCCCGTTCTTGAAACCGATTAATGTTTTGGTTTTTTTTAATTCTTTCTAGAATTAAAATTTTTTCTTGTATTTAATTGAAATTGTTTTCGATCATTTCGGCATAAAATGCTCAATCTGTCTAATTCCATAAAAATATTTCTATCAAATCAGTTCTTCATTTCAAGATCTTCCAACTAATAAAAGCCTATATTCTCGTATCAGATTACTGTAACCAATAGAGCTTCTGTATACTGTGACCTCCTTCCAATTTATAAAAACGGAAAATATATAATGGTAAACAGCGGAATCAGTAGCTTAGCTTGAGTTTAAACTTGACTTCTTCTATGTTTAAATTATTTATTTTTTCACAGCTGAAAATAGAATCATTGAATCATGCTTGAACTCATGTTTCGGTTCCATTTCTGATAGTGAATTTCTTTGTACTGAAAGTTAAATTCTATTGATGCTATTAAAAATTAAGCGATCAACTGATTTCATTGGGAATTTAGTATTTTTCTTTTAAATAGGATTGAACAAACACATTAGTAGAATGAGAGAAAAAACATGAAATTTACTTATCTTGGATGTAACAAAGCCAATTGTTAAAATTTTAAATTTGAATGTAACTAAATTATTAGTCTTAATTCATCATTTCATTCAGCCATAGTATACACTTAATTTAGTGCTAATAAGGGAATGTTACGTGTACGTGAATATGATCAATGTGAATTGCTTGACAGAAGAATGTACGGGAATTTAAGCACATTGCAGATCCTTTTTTTTACGTGAAGTAGGCCGGTTGATATTTCGCGGTCACTTTCATTCTGTCCATCAAAATGTTCACTGATAAGAGAAACAATAGCTTGCTATTTGGTTGGATTGTTTCATTAAAGAGTGTACTGTAATGGGAGTTAATTATCGCTGAACTGTATTCCCGGACTAAATGAGTCTAGTTAATTAATCTATCTTACTGTAAGCTTTGCGTTCATACGGTATCAGGTCTATACTGTAAGCTATGCATTTATACGATATTAGATCTATTTTTTTTAACTAAATATTATTTTGTTTTTTAATATTGCTTATGGTTGGATAATTTATATTCGATTTTGAAAGAGAAATTTGAATTTTATTAGAAAAGAGGAAATCGAGCAGTTTGAAAGCACGATGGTTTGGGAGTGGTTGTGAATCATTACCTAACTTTCATCCAATCTCTATTAAACAAAAATGTGCATTGCTTAAATGTTGAAAACATCCTTCGTTTTAAAGAATTTCTTCTGATCTGATAATTAATCTTGTCAGAACGCCATGAATAACTGAGAACTGACGGATCGGCGTAAAGTACCTGTTGTTCGATAATTATGCTTACGGAAATGATAATTATTACTGAAGGCTTTATGAAATCTGGAATATTACAATTTAGTGACCACTCTATAAAAAGCTTTCTCATCCATTTTTGAGGTATTCATTAAACTCATTTAATTAATAATGCCTGTTTTTCATTTCAAAAAAATGAGACCAAACTTTTTTTTGGTCCGATTTGTCTCGGTTCATTCTTTGAATTAACCCGAACATTACATGCTGTTCGATTTTTCCGTAAATTCAGTAACCTGATCATCTTCCTACTCATATTTTTTATTTTATAACATGATAAGTTTTATCTGCAAACTTTTATCACAAGTGCTGTTTTCTGCCGTCAAATAAAAATTAATATGAGATTTCACTACCAAGCACAAGCATTATCACAAAAATAACATTTTTCTGCTACTAGAAAAAAGTCAGTTATAATTAATGCAATCATATGCAATATTTGAATAATATTATCAAATTGTTGAATTTACTATTTCTTCTACCTCAATCAAATTTCGATATTTTGATTTTATATTAAACACAACTCAAGTAACGACAATTTTTATCAATTATATGAAAAGAAAAAAATGAATATTCAAATTGTTGCTTTTTTACATTACAGCAAATGAACTAAGATATAAGCCGCAGTTTTCTTCCGGATTTACCGAAATACGCATGTATCCATTTTCACCCCACTGTGTACCCCAGCTGAAAATTAATTGTTAACAATTTAATTATTAATTAAACTATTTCCGGTGGTCTTAAAAATACTGGCGAAATAATTCGAAATAGAAGACCGTATGTAACATTTGCAATGCTATAAGCTTTTCCTTTTTTGAGGCACATTAATACAATAATATCCCAGTGATATATAATTAATCAATTATATGAAAAGATTTTTATTCATTTTTTTTTGTCAAGTTTCGTTAGTTTTTATTTGTTATCAATTTAATTCATTTAAAAAAGCCTCAAATTTTGTATTTGTCTGTTAGCAAATAATAGAAAAGAGAAGCTGATGACAGTGTGAATAAATGATTCGCCTAAAAGAATTCGCAATTTGCTTGTATTAACGCAATACTAATAAGATGAAAATGCAGTGTGAATGTATTCTTTGATTTAACTGAAATTTTAATATCTAATCGACCATTCTTTTCAGAGAGCAAAATAAATTGTTCGGAATTTTGCTTAAAAATCTGAAAGGCAAAAGAAAACTTTTACCTATTTTTAATCAAAATATAACTGTCTGTAAATCCAACAGCTAGTACTATGTGTGAATAACGTTTTACCGCGCATTCTCCTGTATCTCGAAATATTCCTGTAAAGTATTCATATTTAAATTTAAATTAAACTGCAGTAGAAAATGAAAATTTTATTAGACGAATCTTCTTACCTCCTTTATAATTCAAAATTGACTCTGTTGTTGATAAAATTGATGTTGCAAGTGGTCCTTTTGAGAGCATCGCTTTGAACAATCTAGGTGGAGTGGCACCCATTGAAAAGAAAGCTATTGGTTTTCCGTATCGTTTACCTACAGCCGCGCATCGGTTTCGCTTTTTCATGTATGGATAGACACTATCTTCTACTAATCCATCCTTTTTCAAGATATAACTGCCAAGCTGAAGATTTAAGCATCGAAATGAAATTAAATTAAATTAAAATATTATTATTATTATTATTATTATTATTATTATTATTATTATTATTATTATTATTATTATTATTATTATTATTATTTATTATTATTATTATTATTATTATTATTATTATTATTATTATTATTATTAAATTATTTTGTTATTACTATTGTTATTGTTATTATTTATTATTATTATTGTTATTATTGATAATATTTTTAGTTGATTATTATTATCAATTATTTTTACAGATTATTGTTGTGCAATAGGCTAAAATTTAATAAAACCATTTTAAGCTGTACTTACGAAGTTTATTAGTTTTGTCATACAAAGGAACTGATGAAAAATAATTTATTTCTAATAGTCTAGTTATATGCATTCAAAAACAACAGTACCTTATCAAAGTCCCCAAGCGTATTACATTCAGATTCACTACAATCCAATAATTCCTGCATCGAAAGTTTCCGAAGATGTTTTGTTTGTGATTTAGCTAATGCTTCCATGACACCTGTTACTGCGGCAGCTGTACCAGCAGCATGACATTCCTTTAAATATTAATCTCATCAGCATCCAAACCCAAAATTTGAAAAATATTAGATCGTCATCAAAATTACTAGTGTACCGAAAAAAATCTTCAAATATTCTGAATATTTTCTTCCATATCATTCTTTCCCATATGATCAATTTTTTTTTTTAAAATTTTCGTCCAGGGATTTTGTTCTTTCTTTTTTCTAATAATCTTGTTTCATTAGATAATATACATTTGTCATGGTTGAGCGCTTTATTATTTTTTTAATTAATAACATCAAATAGGTTTCAACTTTCAATAGTTATAATAGATTAATCAAAAATGAAATAGAATGGATGAATTACCCAATCATATCTGACATTTCTTACATCACTTGTGACATATCCTTTAGTTACCCAATTAATATTTTGCACTTCGTCAATTGTTAAATTTTTTGGAATATCATCGGTAACATTGTAAATTATTATCGGAAAATCGTTTTCCATATCCTCCATTGTCTGTAATTATTTTTCTCTGTATATTTAAATTTAACTTATACCATTCGTAAATGAATCCTTTTTTCTTTCATGTAATGGAAATTTCATCTTACCATATCGCTCATTACAGTTAGTCCAAGCATAAATGATGATTTGCCTTGCTCATACAATTTATTGTGTTTTTTGATTTCTTCCACATTTTTAACATAAGCCAATAGACGGTGCGGTTCCGGTCGATCATCTTTAATACCTTGTTCTACAAAAAAAGATCGTTCATTCCAAATTTTTAATTTTTTGGGTAAATTTAAAGCAATGTATAATTTTACCAGAAATATGCTCAGATATTGATTATAGCAAACAGGAAACATATTCACCTATTTTAGATTATCGTAAATAACTCACTTATTCAAATTGTACTGCGAAATATTGTGTTTAAATATTATAAAAAAATGTGTGCAGTGTTTTGAGTATGATTTCTCAAATCAGTCAATTAAGAAATCACAACGAAATAAACAAAGTGAATTAAATATCAGTGAAAAAACAAGGAAAATAAGAGATATCAAAAAATTTGCGTATGAAATTATAATTACTCACTGTATTCTGACACAAATTTAACATAGTCGTCGTAATGCTTTGCATATAATTCACGTAACTTCGAGTGGCTTAAGGCCTTGAATTGCCTAAAAAGTATGGTGCTACTAAAGATGCTAACTTGGAAAATTTACCCTACGAAAAGTCCATTCGTTAAAATATTTGAATTTTGATTGAAAACAATTGAAAAGATTTTCTTCCTCATTAAACATTTTGGTGAAATAAATTAAGCATAGTTATGCTTTAATTAGTACAGTACCTCAAAGAAATTTGTAAGGCAAATATTAATTTTAAAAAAGTTTTCAAAATTCATTCGAATTTCACATTTTAATAAGTTTTTAAATCAACAATAAAAAATACATACTGGTGAACTGAGCTGTTACAGTTCATGAAAAGAATTTGTGCAATTAAGAAGAATAGAAGAGCCTTCATTGGTGATGCAAACTGGTGATAACATTTCATTTTGCGATATGGTAAACTGAAAATGTTATCTAAAATTTTCACCTTATAATGATTTTTGACTGGAAAACAATTTCTATTTTTGATATTGTAGTCAACAACAGATGATCTACCAAAAATTTCTTATCACTTAATTTACGATCTGTGTTTACCATTTCTTACAAAACAACAATTTTGGTTGCAGCAATACATGATCAGAAATCATCGTCAAATTTTCAACTTTCAGCAAAAATGAATGAAATGAAACCTGATTCGATTCCTTTTTCTCTTACTAACAATGCTAGCATTGGATTTAATTTGAAAAAAGTGAAAATAAAATATAAAATAAGCTTACATTCTCCAGAATTTTGAGATAGAATTTCTGTTTGAAAAATCAAATTCGTTAGTTCAAATCCCTGTGCCTCACAGAACTTGATTTTGCTTTAAGAAAAGTTTTGCATGTCATTAATCATTTAGATCGTTTCGCTTTCTGTCGTTGCATCAGATGATCAGAAAGCTTCAACTGATATGTTAATACTTATAGATAAAAATATTATTAGTTCTTCATCACACAAATTTCTTTCATTAATCATTTACCTTTTTCATGTTTTTCTAAATTTTTTCTGGATAAAAATATTTTTCATTTTACAACCCAAAATAGCAACACGAACATTTAAAATTTGTTCTAATCTTTGAATTAATTTTTAGAGAAATTTCCACCATTGCAAAACTTCATAATTGAAGCAAATATTTTTATATTTATTAATCAAAAACTACAGTATCACACAAATTTGATTTTTACAACAATAAACACACCACTGATATAGAAATTGAGCAAAGTTATGAAATAAGTATATCGAAAATAATTTCAAAATCAAATATTAACAAATGAAATTATTTTAATTACAAGTCTGATATAAACCCAATACTGAATGATGATTTTTTTTTTGTGTGTTTTTGGAAGGAAAAATAATTTCAGACTTTATAGCTGAACAGCATAATGAATTGTAAATCGTATTTCATCTTATTTTGAGGCATAAATTAAACTTAAGAAATGCTTAAATTGCAAATACAATGTGACGCAAAAAAATAAAAAAATACAATCTTACTGTCGCGAAACTTGCGAAAAATTAAAATAAATTTTATACAAATTAAAAGGAATGGTTTCCATGATTCATTAGTTATCTCATTTACATTTTTAAGAGTTATTTCCTACCAAATTCAAATGTGTTTTTTCTTTCTTTTTTACCCAGATGTTCATGTTCTTTTCTTTTTCCCCAGGTGTTCGTGTTCCGTTTATACAGTAAATTCTTTTCCTGTCAATCACTCCAAATATTCATTCAAATTCTCATCCTGAATTTCTCATTAGCATACTTATATGTTAATCAGGTCTAAAGTTTCCTTTGTAAACCACTCCTTCTTCTAGACTATATAAACTGTACTTAATTTCCAATCTTCATGCAAAAGCATTCCAAGACGTTCTAAGGACTCCTGTCTTCACAACGAGAATCGCTTTACTCGCTTTATCTGCTACTCATCTTATTTACTACATCTGAAATAAAGGGTTCTATTACCCAATTCAACTGTTCTTACACTACAAAGAACACATTCCATTCGTACACGGTTGCGCTACAGCATTTTTTCCCGACAATTTGGTGCCACGAGCCGGGAACGGACGGAATGTCCTCATCAGTCGCACAATCAGCGCAACCAGCAATCGGCAGGATTGCCGAACTTCTGGAGGAGATTAATGAACTCGATCTAACACAGCCAGATCGGAACCTCTCCCCAGAAGAACAGAATAAACAATACGAAACGAAAAAACGTATTGTTCGAAACAAGGCGAAGCAACTAGAGATGTACGCCAATAACTTGGAGGTGATCAACGATAAGTGGCTAACTCTCATACAGCAAACGACAATAGCGACGAAAAGGAAGGAAGAAGAAGAGAAGTATGAGAGGATGGTCACGGACAAACAGGGAATCTTGCATATGATTAATAAGAGCAAGGAAGCGATCATTATCCTTGACTCTTATTATAACGACTTCGAATTAGCAATCAAAAAGGAGGAGTCGTCATCCACGCGAGAGAGGGAAATGGCCAATCCCTCACCTGTTTACCATTCAACGGTAAACCTACCAAAATTACCGCTGCCAACCTTCAGTGGCGACATCAAGTTATGGAGGGAATTCTGGAATAACTTCGATGCAGCTATTCACCTCCAGGACATATCGAACATTCAAAAGCTCACCTACCTAAGATCATGTTTAAGGGGTGAGGCACTGGAAGCTATAAGAGGGTTCGACATAGCTCCAGAAAACTACGAAGTAGTAAGGCAGGTGTTAACCGACAAATATGGTAACCCTGCAATCATTAAAAAATCATTATACCTTGAATTCCAGTCCATTCAACGCAACGACAAGGATTGGAAAGCAAGGGTCGAAGTCATGGAAAATATTCTTCGACAACTAGAAGCAATGGGGGACATATTGGAGCATCCCATCATTGAATCGACGATCGAAAGCAAGCTACCACCATGGATCCTGGATAAAGTCTACCAGGCGAAGAAGGAAACAACATCATGGTCGGTAAGTTGCTTACGAAAATTCCTAATGGAAATAATCCTTAGAAGCGAGGACGTAAGCAGAAACCAAAACCCTCAACAAGGACCAAGCCCAAAAGGATTGGTTCAAAAACCTCATCAACAACCGATCTCAAAAAGAGCGGTTCACTTTCAAAGGGAGAGAGAAACCTCTGCCCTAACTATCACAAAACAACCAAACGAGGTAAAACCTCCTCAGGCTGGTAAGAAATCAAAAGGCAACAAGGAGAAAAGACCTTGTACCTTTTGTAATAAAAACCATTGGGACAATGAATGCCCAAACTACGCGACGGCGAAACAACGATACGATCGCCTGAAGGACCTCAAGGCATGTATCAACTGCTTCAGTAAGGAGCACGCAACAAGCGAGTGCAATCGAAGGAAACGAACATGTTTCCATTGCAATGGCGATCACAGGACGGCATTGTGCCACAAAACTTATTGCTCGACCAAAAATGGAGCAAGCAAACAAGAATCAAACTCAACAATCGTCATCAACTCACTGAACCAGCCAGTTAATCATCAAGGTAAGAGGGTTTTGTTAATATGTAAGGAAATCGAGGCAGTCAACCCCAGCAAACCGGAGAATCATGAAGAAGCCATGGTACTCTTCGATCCGGGGTCACAATCTTCTTTTATCACGAAGAAGTTAGTTAGCCGTTTGCACTTATCGGAAAATGCAAAGGAAGACGTAAAACTTTTTTCCTTTGGCAATCAATTACCCAAGGTTTACCAAACTAATAAGGTAAACGTGGGAATAAGAAGTCCGGAATCTAAAATTATAAATATTAATGCCTATGCATTAGATTACCTCACGGACAGACTGCAAATTATTACTCCAACATCCTACGACATGAGCTCCATCACACGACAAAAACAGTTGGACGAGTCGGATGGATATTGGAGACGACCAGACATTATCATCGGTCTGGACTACTTTTTTGATTTCCTGCTACCGAACAAAGCCCACAGCATGTTATCAGGTTTTCACCTACTTCATACCAAAGTAGGACCAATAATAACAGGCTGTGGATACATCAACATGACGTGCAAACCTGACAGTGTCGACTCCGTTAATGTGACCACTGTCACCAAACAAGACATCGATCAGTTTTGGAAGTTGGAAGTAATCGGAATCCAAGAACAACCAACTGATCAAGACGACGAGAAAGCATTGGAGCAATTCAAAAATTGCATCACAATGAAAAATAAACGGTACCAAGTATGCTGGCCATGGAAAGATATAAAGGCTAGCTTGCAAGACAACTACGGTCTTTGTTATGGACGGCTCAAAACGCTCGTCAAACGTCTTCAAGCAAATCAATCCCTGCTTGAACGTTACGACAGAACAATCAAGGAACAACTCTTATCAAATGTAATCGAAACAGTAACGGCAAATATGGATCAAGAAGGCATCATCCATTACTTGCCTCACCACGAAGTACTCACGCCGGCAAAGACAACAACAAACTTACGAATTGTTTACGATGCATCCGCACACGTCAAGGGAGAAAAGAGCCTCAACAACATGCTATACCGCGGCCCTATCACATTACCTGAATTAGCGGGTGTTTTACTCCGCTTCAGGGTAATGAAGAATGTGATAGCCGCCGATATAGAAAAGGCCTTTCTACAAGTGGAATTACACCCATCCGAAAGAAACTGTACACGTTTCTTATGGATAAAAGATATCCAAGGAGGCACCACACCGGAAAATCTAATATGCTATCGGTTTCAGAGAGTTCCATTCGGCATCATAGCGTCCCCGTTTCTACTTTCAGCCACGCTTAATCATCATTTGGAGAACTACGGGAGCAAAACCGCTTTAGAAATCAAGAAAAATCTGTATGTCGATAATATTTTATTATCAGCAAGCGGAACCGAGGAAGCACTCCAAATCTACAAGGAAACGAAGGACATCTTCAAGAATGCCTCAATGAACATACGAGAATTCTTCTCAAACGACAAAAAATTCAATGAACTCATACCTGAAAACGACCGAGCAAAGGTAAGTCAAATTAAAAAGATTCTTGGTATCCATTGGAACCCAGTCACTGATTCTATTGAAATAATTTTAAAACCATGGAATAACCAAATCCCAACAAAGAGGACAATCTTACAATTTATCGCTTCGCAATACGATCCTCTGGGATTTTTAAGTCCATTAACGCTACCACTCAAACTTTTCCTACAAACTCTTTGGAAAAGAAAACTATCCTGGGATCAGTCACTGGAAAATCATGAAATTGAAACGTGGGAACTACTCATAAGCCAATGGCCAACAAAGGTCAGAGAAATCCCACGTATTGTAATCGATCCCGATCGACTACAACAATTGAACATTCATGTCTTTACGGACGCATCCACCAAAGCATACGCGACAGCAATCTATGCAAAGCAAGATGCAAATACATCTTTGATTTTTGCAAAATCGCGTATAGCTCCTATAAAAGGTATGACAATACCTAAACTAGAACTGCTAGCCATCCTAATTGGAGTACGAGCAACCAACTTCATCATCAAACAATTAGAAATCGAACAAGTAGGAGTCACATTGTGGTCAGATTCCCGATGCGCACTCCAATGGATCAAAAACCGATCAGGACTCCTACCCAGATTCATACAAAATAGAATCGACGAAATCAGAATGTCAAAATTCTCATACCGATATGTGCCAAGTAAATGTAACCCTGCTGATATATTAACAAAGGGATATATGTCTCCAACCCAACTAGCAATGTTCGAGCAATGGTGGGTTGGTCCGCAATGGTTGAAGGAAGACGAATCTAAGTGGCCATATTGGAAACACAATTTCAAAGAAGAAATTGAAGAAGAAAAAGCAATCGAAATAACCGCCGCCGAGGTCACAACTCACCTCAACGAAAATTTTAAACTAATGGAGGTAAGCCGTTTTAGTAAATGGCTAAAATTAGTACGGACAACTATTCGAGTCCTTAAATTCATTAAACTCATAACGAAAAGGAAATTCGAATGGTTAAAACCACTCTCGGCTGCAAAAGGACGATTCACAACCCATGACTATAAATTAGCAGAATGGATACTATTCAAGCAAGGACAAACAGGACAAATCACAGAGGAAGAAAAGGAGAAATGGAAACTGTATCGCGACGATAAGGGAATATGGAGATCTCTGAGTCGATTAGAGAACTCAGAATTAGATAGGTGCAGCAAACACCCTATCTATCTCCCAAGACACAATCCGATAACCGAGCTCATCATACAAAGGCATCATGAGGACTTACTTCATGCTGGAGTTGCCCACACGTTAGCAGAAATGCGACGCAATTTCTGGGTACCGAAAGGCAGAAGTGAAGTCAAACGAGTCCTAAACAAGTGTAGAGCTTGCAAAAGATGGACTACAAAGCCATTTGAGCTTCCTGAAATGCCCAGTCTCCCAGAAGAAAGGGTCACTCGGTCTAGAACCTTCGCACACATAGGTCTAGACTATTTTGGCCCCCTCTCTGTTAAAACTGAGACGGGTATAGCAAAACGATGGGTAGCTCTGTTTACGTGCTTCACTACCAGAGCTGTTCATCTAGAATTAGCTGATAATTTATCAGCCGAATGTTTCTTGGACATCTTTAGAAGATTCATCGCTCGACGAGGATGTCCAGAATCAGTCCTAAGCGACAATGCAAGCCAGTTCCAACTCGTCTTCAAAGCAATCAAGGAACAGAATTCCGAACTATCAAACTTCTTCATGAAAAAGGGAATGACATGGAGAAACATCATACCAAAGGCTCCTTGGAAAGGAGGAGTCTACGAAAGACTCATCGGCCTAACAAAAAGGACTATGAGGAGAGCTATCGGCAGAAGGCTGCTGTGGGAGAGAGAGTTAGTAACTCTCATAATAGAGATCGAGGGAATACTTAATACTCGACCTCTGACATACGTAAATTGCGATAACCACGTAATTATACGTCCAGTCGATTTCCTCTCCCCTGATGCCTCGCTAGTAACTCCCCTCACCAACATGGACGACCAAGAGGAATTTGTTCCTCATAAACCCAACAACAAGCAGATACTTATCCGATACTGGTTAAATACACTCAAAGTCTTGAATCTATTCTGGGAGATCTGGAGACACGAGTATTTAACCAGTCTCAGAGAAAGAACACAAAGGTTTCATACATCTCCCAGAAATGTAGAAACCAGGATACCACGCGAAGGGGAGATTGTATTAGTCAACGAACCTAATATCCCTCGTGGTATGTGGAAACTAGCAAGGATCAAAGAAATCAAGGAAGGCAAGGATGGGAAGAAGAGAAGTGCCATCATCAAGACATCACAAGGAAAGGTCCTCACCAGACCAATAAATGTTTTGTATCCTCTAGAAGTTGAGGATAGCGAAACTGCTCAAGAATCAGCTCCTCAGGACTCAACTCCTCAGGACCCAACTCCGCAGGACCCAACTCCTCAGGACCCAACTCCGCAGGACCCAACTCCTCAGGACCCAATCCAAACCGTCGAAGCAGAAGAGCCAATTGCTACAAGAACCAGAGCAGCCATTCGGAAACGGAACGAACCACAATCGATTTCCAAGACAATGATGAACTGTCTTTATATTATGGCGCTCATTCTCATCACTACAGTCGAATCAAACGCTAAACAAAACTGTAGATGGATTACAGGTACCCCTTTCAACATACCGCAAAGGTGGAATTGTGACGAAATCACCCACCAAAACATCACCTTAACACAAGTCACAGTTTACACGCGGACACACGCAAAGATACCTGCAATCAAGTGTAGCAATGTCACGAGAACGGTCTGTACCAAGGCCTTCTTACGACTATCCTTATCAGTAGTTTCAGATGAAACTACCACTTCTCCCATACCTTACCATCTATGCACAAATTTATACAATCAAAGGGAATCAACCGAATCACCGTTAAAGAAAGTCAAGCCGAATAAATGGACAACGAACAACAATGTCCAGTATTCCTACGGTTGGCTCGGAACTAGATGTCAAGCTACCACTAATTATGTGGTAGAAGAAGGATCACTCCTCCTTTACGACGGCAAAGGACTACTCTCAGATCTCGATGATACAAATCACTGCCTAACCCAAAGTGGTAAGTGCGTATTGCAGACCAGTATCATACTATGGGACAACACACAGGCAACCAGTAAATGCCTCTACAAAAGAATTGGGAGATACAACGCTCAAATATACGAAAATCACGTGATGATAGATGATCTGCAAACATCACTCACATTCGAGAGGAACGAGAAGCTGCAAGATACAACTTGTAAGTTTTCTAAACCTCATCTTATGAATGGAGACATAATCATCGATGAAGGAGTCGATCAAGGACAATCAACAAGTACGGTGAATTCGGATTCCAAGGATCAGCTAATCATGAAAGAACTAAGCAGGAAGGAGGAAACCGAAATAAGTAAATTTGATCCTGAAAATATTAAGTTTCAATATATTTTTGATATTACAAATTTACAACTTAAACAACAATTAATTGAGACACAACGACGAAGTTGTGAAAATAGAAATAATTTATTACTCCTAATAGAATGGCTATCAACCAGTGACCCGACCTTAGCAGCTAAATTATTAGTCCAGAGAAGTGATATTATAGCTAATAGGGTTAATGACAGGTTATATATAGCACCCTGTAATATTAATAATTCCGAATGGAAAAGGGTCGAATTCAAAGCAGGCATCGTCAGTAAACTTGAAGTCGAAAGAATCGACGCGGAATTAGAAATATTGGCACAAAGACACGAAATCATCAACTTGAAAACCGATCTACCGAAGTCAAAGTTACTTTGGACCGAAGTAGAACAGCAAGGAGAAGAACTAATCGAACAGATAACAATACAATTCGAGAAAACGACAAAAACCATAGAAGAAGAATTAACGCTTATAATAACTCATTGGAAACTTATCGCTATCGGTGTATGCAGTTTTGTAATTTTATTCATAGTAATCGTTATAGAATTGAAATTTAAACTCATTAACTTCATTTTTCATTTTTTATGTATCAAAAGTACAAAGCTCATGGAATCCATTCCTATGAGAATAGTCCAAGTTCCCCTAAATGAACACGACAATAGAAATCCCTATAATAATTATATTCCTCTATCATATAATCCAATTATACATTCATCAAACCCAGCAACTCCCCTCTCTCCGGAAAAAATTGTCGGGAAAAAATGCTGTAGCGCAACCGTGTACGAATGGAATGTGTTCTTTGTAGTGTAAGAACAGTTGAATTGGGTAATAGAACCCTTTATTTCAGATGTAGTAAATAAGATGAGTAGCAGATAAAGCGAGTAAAGCGATTCTCGTTGTGAAGACAGGAGTCCTTAGAACGTCTTGGAATGCTTTTGCATGAAGATTGGAAATTAAGTACAGTTTATATAGTCTAGAAGAAGGAGTGGTTTACAAAGGAAACTTTAGACCTGATTAACATATAAGTATGCTAATGAGAAATTCAGGATGAGAATTTGAATGAATATTTGGAGTGATTGACAGGAAAAGAATTTACTGTATAAACGGAACACGAACACCTGGGGAAAAAGAAAAGAACATGAACATCTGGGTAAAAAAGAAAGAAAAAACACATTTGAATTTGGTAGGAAATAACTCTTAAAAATGTAAATGAGATAACTAATGAATCATGGAAACCATTCCTTTTAATTTGTATAAAATTTATTTTAATTTTTCGCGAGTTTCGCGACACTTACTGCTCTTCTTAGAACCTTTTTGGTAAGTCCAATAATTCGTTCATAGGCATCTCCACTCCGTAGTGCTTTAATTATCGTGTTCTTCCATTCCATAGTTTTTGTTTCTAAAAATTTTTAAATAAAAAATTGAAACTAACTGGCACTGTCGCGTAGTACCGCTTAGTACCGTTTAGTTTAAAGGGTTCCTTTTGTTTGTCTCAAGTACTTTTGAACTAATGTGAATTTCTTCCATTTTACTTTCGAACAATCAATCAGTATTGCCATCTTTAAGAGTACAAATTATGCAATAACATTTAATTTGATCAAGAAAATGATCATATTGCAATTATATAATTAAAGTTATTTATGAATATAAAAAAACTTGAAATTTTATTATTTAAAATTGTCATCCGATCAGGAACATGATTTCACGTACAAAGTATTAGCATTAAATCCCACTGAAAGTTTCGGAATATCAGCCATGCAATATTGGAAGCAGAATCAACTAGAGAATGATGGTTAGTTTGCCATAAAGTATATCACTTTTGATTTACTATATTTATATTTTTTCACAAAAAAATTCTTCGGAAACATTTTCGGAGTATTTAAATGAAATTTTTTTGGTTACCCGTCGTTGATCAAATTTTCATCGAAATTTTTTTCTGAGTTTTTCAATAAATCTGCAGGTCGTATACTTCAAGAAGCACAGTTTGTGTGTTTGGAACCAGAAACGGAATTACAGCCTGATTCCTCGCATCATGGTGTATCATACAGACGTGCTAATAATAGTCCAATAGAAACATCTTTATCTAGTGAATCTGAATATGCCGAACAATTTCGGCGGCATACGGCTCATCTCAATCACTCTAAAATTTCAAATTATTTACAGCCAAATACAGTGATATATCACAGGTTAGTAATGTTTTATCTAACTAATCGATATTGTTAACTTTCATCCTGATTCCTTTTCTGAGCTAATTCGTATATAATGTAATGAAATGATTGATTAAATGTCAATTTCAGGAAACGAAAAACGCTGAAAAATAATGTTCCCGAGGCATTAACAGATTCCAAAACCCAGTGTTCTTGTCGCTGTACAAATAATCATTATTTTTGGCAAGAGGCTGCTACATTACGTAGTTTCATTTACGGATTTGTATTTGCATTCGTTTGTTCGGCTGCATTAGCTTTTCGGAAAACACCGATAAATGGATAAAACTCTTGATTTAAATGAAAAGATGTGATAACAAGATGTGGCAATAATAATATGATTGCACTTACATTTTAGAGTATTCTGATTTAACCAATGTAATATTTCACATTTCTTTCACATTGGAAGAAATACCTCAAAATGAAATTTGAATTACAAATTAACTGTCATTCTAAAATTAACTTTCGCTAGCCTTTTTATGCTTTAAAAATTCAGTGAAAATCAAACAAATTACCAGGGAAGTTAAGACAACTACTTTAACATTAGAAATTAATACAGCTCAATTTGTGAAATTTCTTATAAACAGTTGAAATTAATTCTTAATTTCTAATATATCTAATAATATAAATTGTTCAAAAATGTCCATGTGGAAAAGTTGACAATTTAATATGCAAATTCGAATAAAATTTACGGTTTAATTAGCAAAAGTATTCTCATACGTGCTTGAAAATAAAAGTAACTATTATTGTATTGCTGAAAAGAACTCAATGAAAGATTTCCAGGACTCAAAATATTTGTTGTGACAAGTTCATTTCTATCCATGCAATAATTCCCGTTCTTGAAACCGATTAATGTTTTGGTTTTTTTTAATTCTTTCTAGAATTAAAATTTTTTCTTGTATTTAATTGAAATTGTTTTCGATCATTTCGGCATAAAATGCTCAATCTGTCTAATTCCATAAAAATATTTCTATCAAATCAATTCTTCATTTCAAGATCTTCCAACTAATAAAAGCCTATATTCTCGTATCAGATTACTGTAACCAATAGAGCTTCTGTATACTGTGACCTGCTTCCAATTTATAAAAACGGAAAATATATAATGGTAAACAGCGGAATCAGTAGCTTAGCTTGAGTTTAAACTTGACTTCTTCTATGTTTAAATTATTTATTTTTTCAGAGCTGAAAATAGAATCATTGAATCATGCTTGAACTCATGTTTCGGTTCCATTTCTGATAGTGAATTTCTTTGTACTGAAAGTTAAATTCTATTGATGCTATTAAAAATTAAGCGATCAACTGATTTCATTGGGAATTTAGTATTTTTCTTTTAAATAGGATTGAACAAACACATTAGTAGAATGAGAGAAAAAACATGAAATTTACTTATCTTGGATGTAACAAAGCCAATTGTTAAAATTTTAAATTTGAATGTAACTAAATTATTAGTCTTAATTCATCATTTCATTCAGCCATAGTATACACTTAATTTAGTGCTAATAAGGGAATGTTACGTGTACGTGAATATGATCAATGTGAATTGCTTGACAGAAGAATGTACGGGAATTTAAGCACATTGCAGATCCTTTTTTTTACGTGAAGTAGGCCGGTTGATATTTCGCGGTCACTTTCATTCTGTCCATCAAAATGTTCACTGATAAGAGAAACAATAGCTTGCTATTTGGTTGGATTGTTTCATTAAAGAGTGTACTGTAATGGGAGTTAATTATCGCTGAACTGTATTCCCGGACTAAATGAGTCTAGTTAATTAATCTATCTTACTGTAAGCTTTGCGTTCATACGGTATCAGGTCTATACTGTAAGCCATGCATTTATACGATATTAGATCTATTTTTTTAACTAAATATTATTTTGTTTTTTAATATTGCTTATGGTTGGATAATTTATATTCGATTTTGAAAGAGAAATTTGAATTTTATTAGAAAAGAGGAAATCGAGCAGTTTGAAAGCACGATGGTTTCAATGTTAGGTGTTCAATCAGAGATAAATATTGATGTAGTAAAAACGAGAACTGTTGAACAATTAATTGCACCATTAATACAACAGGTAACTCGTTTCATTTTTAAAATTAAATCTGTAACAAATTATGCCATTGAATTACGCATATTTGTAATGATCAAGACTGAAGCTTTCTGACTATGCGTGGTTCACTTTTATTTTTATTATTCCTGTTGAATACTATAATGTTCGAATCTTCTAGTGGAATTGCTAATTAATTTAATCTTTTAGATCAATAAAGCACATTTAGGATATTTTTAAATAATTGTTAAAGAGCAATTTGTATTATGCAAGTAAATGGCTGTTAATGTTAAAGAGATGATAAGTTCTGATGCAGTGTTATGGAAAGCCATTTTATATTTATACGATACTATGATATGTAATTGAAATATCTTAGCATTGATTAATTATCACAGATAACAAGTTTAACGAGCCCAAATAGTATGCATTCTTTGAAACGCAGTGGAAAGAGTGGAGCTGTATTGGTAGCTGCTATAGAACGAACCGTATGTAATTTTGTGGAAATAGGACGTTCAGCCATTGCTGAATGCCCAATTGCTATCGGAAGTGTTTCAATTAAACAATTAAACAAAACTTTACAAGATGTGGAACATGCTGGTAAGCCTTACTATACTTTAAATTACTGGAACTTTTAAAATAGCAGATAAAATAAGGCGATAAAGATTATATATGCTTAGGAAATATAATACGAAGCTGGCTTCGTAGAAGATTTTCAAGGCTTATAAAGTTTATATAAAACTTATAAACTTGTACATCACGCTGTGAAAATTTTTCCTATTATTGTAAGCCATTTTGATGAATACGTTTTGCTTAGAATTTGTCCAAAAAAAAAAATTGAAGACAAAATTGTGTTCTTATACGATTTTAACATTTTGAAATTTGGATATAAAAAGTATGTTGATAGTATCAGTTATTCTCTAAACTTAAGTTTTGCTGTGTTTATTCGGCAACAAATACCTCACAAATTCGTGAACTAAACTAATCGCTAAATATTTTCCAGAACTGAATTGATCATTAAATGTCGAAATGTTATATGGAAGATGAAATTTTATTGCTTCGATTCAGGTATCGAAATGGTCAATGCAGGACGTGATTTCGTGGAGATGACGAGTAATACGGATCGGCGTGCGCGTGCAATACAAGCAGCGCGAAATCTGTTAAATTTAGTGGCACGAATGCTTATTATGGCTGACATGGTAGATGTACGCGTAATGCTTCTTCAAGTTGCTAAGGTATGGGATTGATTTTCTGGATTATTTGGTGAAGTTTCTGATAAAATTGATTTGGAAGGCTTACGCTTTCACGGCTTCAATTTTTCTGTATGATCTTTTTCTGTAGTATGAAAAGCGGAATTATTAGGATATAAAACTCTCTTTAGACAAATGATGCATAGTAGCACAGATTATGCATTATGGTGAGAAACGAAAATATGTAAAATAGATGGTTTTCGAACATTCAAAACATTTCGAGGACTAGGCTGGTGAGGTACAGGGGTTCTTTTTCTGAATCAAGTAGATATAGTAACGAAGGACTTTGATGGAATCCAATAAATTAAATACTTCATTTATGAATATTTAAAGTAGAATTTGATCCTCTGTTGTTCGACTTATCATGTGTTATTTTTTTGTTTGAAAGAATATTCTTTTAATTAGTTTGCAGGCTCAAGATATATTGGATCGTATGGTCGAAGCTGAATCGAAACAGAAGTTGTCAGAATTATTTGGATTGTTAAACTCTTGTATGGAGCAATTTGATGATAATATTAAGCGACGTATTCTAGAACTACGGAATCCAGCTGAGCAGGATGATTTGCAGGCAGCTCGAGCATGGCTTAGATTGAACAGTATAATAATGTATACTTCCTCCATGGTGATTGATCCTTGGTTTTGATTTTAGCTGGTACTAGATTAACATCTGTAATTGTCTTGGTAAAATCACTTGTTTTGACATAGGAACAAAATTAGAAAACATTACTCGAATTTGTAATTATTATTTTCAGGCGTATATACGTCATCCCGAAGTAGACCAGGTGCGCCTAAACCGTGATTTTGCTCATGCACAAATGTCGTTAGCTTTACAAGCTGTAGCTGATATTTTGCAAGGTTATGCAACTGGCAAAGATGTTTGTCTTTCCCATTACGGCTGTGTTGGTGATCTTATGCGACAGCTTGATCATTTTCAGGTTTGTTTCCTATGAAATGTTAATTTTCATGATGGTGGGATTGGAGTCATTCTGTTCTCATATTTTTTTAAAATAATTTTTTAGGCTCGAGCGTATATGGAACCAAGCTCATACAAGGATCATTTGCATCGACCAGAACTTGAAAGTCTTTTAGAAAAAATTGTGAGCGGTGTAGCTGCCATTGCTGATTCAGAAAATACGAGAGATGAAAGAAAAAAAAGAATTGTTGACGAATGCAATAATTTGCGACAAGCATTGCAAGATTTGCTCGCTGAATACGAGAAAAATGTTAAAATTTAGTTTAATCCACAGTCATAGCATTTCTGTTGTTTTTTTGTGAATAAGGAATCTAATATAATAGTCATTCTAGTGTGGGCATGCTGAGCCTTCGGAAGATTTGGACTTAGCGATGGTCCATTTGGGGCATAAAGCGAAGGATTTGCGGCGACATTTGCGACGTGCTATCGTGGATCATGTAAGCGATGCCTTCCTGGACACAGTTACCCCGCTAATGGTGCTTATTGAGAGTGCTCAAAGACATGATGAAAGAGCCACGATTGAAAATGGAAAAATATTCCAGGAGCATGCAAATAAACTTTTGCAGGTGTTTTATGTCTTGAACTAAATGTTTATAGTTGGGTTCTTTTCGATAGTGAATTTTATTGAATTTCTTAAGCTTGATATTGACAAGTTTTCCTTACTACATGTTAGGATTTGTTCTGCACTGTTACCACAATTGCTGTTCCTCACTGTAGTTAAGATGTTAAGTAACATTCTTACGCTTTGTTAGTCAACTCGTACATTTTAGGCGGCAGAACTGGTATGCGTGATGAGCAGCAGTGAAGATGGTATTCGTGTTATTCGCTACGCTGCTGTGATTATTGATAAACTTGCGCCACAAGTAATATCTTCCTGTTTTTGCATTTATTATGAACATTTTTTTACTTAGTATTCTTGAGCTATTATTTGTGAAAAATACAATTTATCTAAATGCAGTTGCAATCGCGTAATGATTGGTGACCTTTTTGTTTTTGCCAAGTAATCGATATGTTTATTTGCCAAATGTGGGAGATAGTCAAGTGCATTTTATGATATGAAGGTTTAAAGTCATATTACAATACATATGCCTGTTTTACTTTTCAAATTTGATGACAGTTCGGCAGTTTCGACATCTGTGAAAACAAAAAGAATTTCTTTGTTTGTTCTTTTGTTGAAATATACACTTTATGACATGAAAGTTTGAAGTTATGTTACTAAATAACGAAAAATTAAATTTTTGCAGGTAGTTAATGCCGCTTATTTGCTGAGTGTGAAAGATAGTCAGGTGGCAAGAGATAATATGGAGGCTTTTAAAAATGCATGGATCGAGAAGGTAAATGTTGCATTGTCCTTGGAATATGTATCTGCACTATTTCCGTTTTGTGATATTTATTGACTGTCCTCCGACAAAAAGAATGAATTTTTTTATTTAGGTGAAGCTGCTGACGATGGCTGTCGATGCAATGATAACAGTAGATGACTTTCTCGCTGTCAGTGAAGCACATATTATTGAAGATGTGAAAAGCGGCATTCAGGTGTCTTTTTAGAAGTATCCTATGTTATTATACTTGATTAGTAATAATATGATCAAATGGTCCATATAAATTGCAGGCTGTGATTAATGGAGATGGTTACTTGCTTGATCGATCTGCAGGTGGCATTCGTGGCCGTTCTTTGCGTGTTTGCAATGTAGTTGATTCTGAAATGGATCTGATTACAGCCAGTTCGTATAGGGATCGCGTTCGGATGGCAACTAAATTATTGAGAGATGATGGTAAATCTTGTAGCATTAGTTAAGGTATAAAGTCGCTTATGTAGTATTTTGCTTGGCATGGGTGCTAAAACTGCTAAGCAAATCGAGACAGAAAAGATAAGTAGAGTATTAATTTTATAATGACGGATATATCAAAAGAGTTGTGCTGAATAATTGATTATATTGGTGTTACTTTTATTTCTTGTAACTATTATTGACAATAATAATTAATATTGTTAATAAATGCATACATTTTCCAGTGATTAATCAGTTTGCTGATAGAGCGGAAAAAGTGGTTAACAAATTGGAGAATGAAGCAGTGGAAGGGAATAATATCGAGAATCGAGATTATGCAGATGACGTGGATGAGTTCATCGAAGCTAGCGAATTGGTTCACAATGCGGTAAAAGAAATACGGAACGCATTATTGATGAATCGGAATCCAGAAGATGTTGATTCAGACAACGAGTATGAGGAAGGTATTAAATTTGACATATTTTTATGAAGTGGACAGCTTCGTTTTTTCTATCGTTATTATAGATGCTGGAATAAATTATCCAGACTCAAGAAATCACATATCTGATGTTGAAAACGAGCAAAAAATAATGCGACGTTTGCCGGAAAAAGAAAAACGAAAAATCCAAGAACAGATTGATGTTTTCAAGGTTTGACTTTTTTTTGTATTATATAACTATAACTTTTTTTTTTATGAAAAAACGATTGATTTTGCATTTGGATTTGCTTCAATTAAAGTTATAGGTAGCACTATAGCTGTTTTCAATTTTTTCACTGAAATATCAAAATTTGAGGAGAATGATACTTATTTTAGATAGCGCAAAGCAAATTCGAAAGGGAGGTTGCAAAATGGGATGAAACAGGAAATGACATTATTATGTTAGCAAAGCATATGTGTATGATTATGATGAATATGACTGATTTTACCAGGTTTATTTTTTTAATAACTGGAAGCTTTAAGAAATTGGTAGCTTGATCATATGTGAAATGGATGATAAGTTTTGTGCATCATTGGTCATTACAAAGAATCACTTTTTCTCTTCTGTGTTTTAACGGCCCATAAATAATCTCGAGACTTTGACACAAAATCAACATTAATATTTGGTATTCAACAATTAATTTTGATGAAATAAAGTAGAGTTGCATTTCTTATAGATTATATTTTAAGAATTAAACTAAATAAAGTATGATTAACTTGAGAAATTTTCAAGGCAATAAAGAAGAAGTGAAGTGCTATCGTTTATTGGATTTGTAAGAATTAGAGCATTGAAAGTGTTGAGTTGTATGTCGATGAGTATCGTTCAATTTGAGATGATATGAATTGCAGGGGTCGTGGACCTTTGAAGACCACAATGGATGTTATCAGGGCTGCGCAGGAAATTTCCGATGCGGGTGCAAAACTAAATTCTTTGGCTAAGCAAATTGGCGATGAAAGTGTAGAAAGTGAAACAAAAAAGGATCTTCTTGCCTACCTACAACGATTAACTCTGTACTGTCAACAATTGAATATAACAAGCAGAGTATGTCTCGCTCGCTAACTTATTAATGAAGCTGCAAAGGATATAGTTTGGTGCTGTAATAAGTAATGAATTGTTGTGATGGTAGTAGAAAATCAACCTCATATAGATTTAGATATAAATGAGATGAAATAAAGTTACATTTTTTTAAAAATAGCTTCAGTATGACAGTGAGATTAACACCTTGAAAGTATATTTATGTTTAATTAAAAGAATCAAATCAGAATGAAGAGCTTTGTGTAATTTCCTTATAACCATAGAAGAATTTTCGCGCATTTGTCGCCATTTCTGCATTTGGTTCAAGCCGAGTTTCGTAACTTTTCATATTTTTCGTTCATTATTTTCGTGACGATTCAATCAGAAAAAATGTATTGTTATGGAAAGGAGTTATTTCTTCATGTCTATTTACAGGTGAAAGCAGATGTGCAACAAGTTGGTAATGAGTTGGTAGTTAGCGGCCTTGAATCTGCAATGTCTCTAATACAGACAGCTAGAAATTTGCTAAATGCTGTTGTATTGACGGTCAAAGCTGCATATATTGCCAGTACCAAGGTACTTTTCTGCACCATTTACTCAGTGGTTCCATAATACTGCAAAAGTGTAGCTTTATTCGAACAGAGTTACCTCCGAAGAATGCGCCCAACTTATCTATGTATTTTGCTTATCCATCACAATATTAGGCCAATCGTTAGGAGAATTTTGAATAAAATAGAAAAAAAAGCCTGAGTGTCTTACATAGAAGTGATTACGAGGACGTTGTCGTGAAAGCTACATACGGTGTTATTTATCGGCCATAAAGGTTTATTCGTCAGCTAACAAATTCTGTATTAGCGGATGAGTGTAAAGGACCGTGTGATCGTAAAAATTGACTGTATAGGATTTTTTCTCATATATACATATATATATGCAGTATTAGAGACGAAGGTTTAGTTAGTCCTTCTAGCCATTATGGAGGTTAAGCTGGCCCTCGACATAGTCTTTATGATTATTAAACGCTTTTCTTATCTATAGTTGTGCACAAGTACCGAAATAGCTTTGTGACATCTTTCCCACTGTTAGCTTATATCATTTTCACCGCCTTAATTTTATTCACAACATTTCATCATTTTATTTGGTAATTTTTATTTCGGAATTCGACGGGACGTCATTTATTAAGGTATACGTTGGAATTAATAGCTTGATGATAGCAGTCTTTTGTGCTATTTAGTTGCAATGCTTTTTGTGTTATTTAGTTGCAACTGAGGTAATGATATAATGACTATGTATAATTTAATGATGCGAAGGAGTTTTATTGGTTTAAATTTTAGTATCGACGCAAGAATACGGCAGCACCATCATTGGTTGAATGGAAAATGGCACCGCCGCAGAAACAACCGCTTGTTAGAGTTCACAATAAACCCCATGGAATCGTACGTAGAGCATCGGAAAAACGTCCGATGCCACCGATGAAGGCATTAGCACAGTTTAGAACTACTAGTAATGACTAAAATTGGATGATCTGCTTTCTTTATGCACATTGGATGTATATATTATTTTATTTCAAAAATTTTTTAATAATGCTCATTTCTTTCATAATCTTAATTTTATCGTTATTTGTACTGCCGTATCCTTCATAATTACTGTGCACTGGAGTAGCATAACATTTTCTAGAGATTGAAAATACATTTTCAAAAAACAGAACGAGATTTCCATATCAATTAAATTAATCAAAAACATTAATATTGTCTTTTTCTACCTTCAAAACTCCAAAATCAAGCAATTTTTTAAATTATTGCATTAGAAATCTGGATTTCACATATAAATTGATCTCATTACATTTACCCATAATAACTATGCTGAATGCTAATCTATTTGCTCTTGCAAAAGAATAAAAATCTTTTATTGTGCAGAATGCATAGACTTTCACTTCCCTTACTTAATCCGAGAAAATTATTAAACGGTTTATTGCTCAGTCATGTACCATTCTTCTGGTAGCATGATTATGTTCGATGGTGTTATTATATTGCTTATTAAAGCTCTTTGGAGCAGTGTATATATTTCACAAAAGTTTGGTTTACACAAGAAAAATATATACTGCCGCTGGCAAACTATATCCATTGAGTATTGCACGAGATAGATGCCATTGTTACCTGTTGTAAAATTTAATTCGAAATTTTAAATTTTGCTGATGACAACGACGTAGCTGCGCAAAAATTTTTTTTTATTATGGTATCTTCTTCAGATTATTATTATTCCTATTATTATTATCATTATTACTGTTGTTAGTATTATTATCACTCTTCCTATTAATATTATTGTAATTTTGACATTATTGCATCATCAATTTTAGATTTGGTATTAAAAAACAATCCTGCTGTCATTTATTTATCATCATGAAATGACAAATCGTTTTGATTGTTTCTAAAGTGTATCATAACCATTGCTCTGAGATTGTCTTTCGCCTTGTTGCTCTTTTGTAAACTTTTCTGTTTTTTATCCAATGCTTCCAAATTTGCACATTTATTACTGGCAATAAAGTACTGAAAAAAATTTTTTACAACAGTAGCTTAAAATACAACATTTTTATCAAATGATCATTTAAATATACCGGAAAAGTTATATTTACCGTTCTGAATACTGCTCCACGCAGAACGTAAGTCGTTCATATTTATTTGGTAAGTAATTTTTTGAAGTACATTTCGAATATTCCACAATAATTCATTTTGCTGTAAAGATCTTTCCATTTTCATATAAATTTATTTCCCTCATGAATTGTAGCATATTTCAAAAATGGTACCAATAACTGAGATGCACGGTTTTGAATATATGTTGCAGCTGGTTGATATAGTGGTAGCTCATGACCTGCCGTCTGACACTTATAATTTGTGAATGTACCTGGACCAGGAGCATATGATAAGTACCATGGAGTTTTGCTTCCTGAATTGTTTTAATTGAGCTATGATAACATCCATTAATGATTACATACATTATTGCTGATAATTCTAATGTATGAATTTGCTTTCATTTGGAATCGGTATTATGTTCCACTGGATGAAGAAATATTATTTTATTGTTTTATTGTACTGTTATAACTTCAATTTAAGTCAAACTTGAAAATAATTTTGTTGAAATCATACAAAAATTTTACGAGTTCTCCGACGATCAAATTAATTCAGGAGTCCTAGCTGCAATTGCTAAAATTGACCACCAGCACGACAATCGCTATAAAAACATCCTGGAACCATAACTGTAAGTAAAATCATCTTTGCTATGGATCAGTGAATGAAATAACGTTTCAAATCCTTTTTAAATTCAAATTTCAATTATTGTATCATGATTTTAAATTGGTAATCCATTAAATATGATTAAAAAATGCATATTACTTTCAATCATTAAACAATTATATATTTTCCATTATTAATTGATTATTCCATTTCAAATGTACGATTCTCTTGAACATGTTTTAAAATTATTGTACTTCGATGCTTAACTAAATTTGGTAATTTAAATTTGATTATAAACTACTAATATAATCAGAAAAGGATGGAAGAATATTAATTGAAATAACTAATTTGGTATAAATTAATCTGCTTTGTACTATTTTACATGTTACTATCACTATTACGAACAGCAACAACGATTGAGGAATAGAATGGATAAATTTTAGACTGCCTGATTTATTTCATTTACAACATTGTACATTTGCGATGTTTAATTACTTTGGAAAGTATCGCAGTACCTTTTCTTTGTAAATATTACTATGTATGATAATGTGAATGGTCTGTCTCTTACAAATATTCAGACACACACACACACACACACACACACACACACACACACACACCCACACATTGGCATAGATAATAATTTAATTGCCAGTTCAGGTGGACAATATGCATTGATTCTATTTTGATTTGATTTGATGATGTGTCGTGACATACTTTTTACCTCATCTCTTTGTGTACTATTTGCTTTTCAATTTTAGTTGACAAATATTGTTGCAATTCTTTCTTATCTCATTGCTATCGTTTAATTTGCTGAGAAGAAAGCTTGAAATTATAAATTATAATAATAAAAGAAAGTAATAAGTAATAATATTTCAAGTTTAATTTTTTATAAATGCAATTGAATATTTCATGTTAAGTTAAACATGGCATAATTCCATTCCATCGTATTACATTTTTAATATAAAAAATAGATAATTAATTAATTAAGTAATGATTAAATGAAATAGCATTGAACATTATAATGGCAAATCTGCCATATACATGATTATTATGAATAAAAACAGGTATGATAAAAATTTGCAAACAATAAAAATGATTTTATTCGACTAAAAAAATTATAAATTAATATGAATTTTAGATTAGACATCCCGATAAAAAAATTCGTATATATGTTGGAAGGGAAATGAAATAACAAAAAAAAGAGTTGCTAAAATAGAAATGATCGAAAGATGAAAAAAGTGTTTGCAAAAATTTTCAGTGAAAAAAAGTACGCCAATGAATTTTTTCCTTTTAATTTCTTGCAAAATTACAATTTAAATTCAATCATTTCCAGTTATTTCAACTAAGAAGAATTTTTTTTGAGAATTTTGAATTTATTCTATTAGATAAAAATTTTTATTTGTTTCTTTTTCTTCTTCCTGACACCAATTTCCTGTTTTTGAATTTATACATACATAATGTATATATACATTTATATACGTACGTATAAACACACGCAAAGACACACACACATACATGCACACGCACAAAAAATATATGCTTTTAATGGAGAATTTTTAAATAACAAAAAAAATGACAAATGAAAAAAATTGACAAATCTTTTAAACTGACAAAAGTGACAAAAAATGACAAAAGCGGGAGAATATGGAAAAAAGGAACGAAGTTTGCTTGCAAAATTAAAATTTGAATTTAATGAAAAGGAAATCTTTAGAATTATTCGTCTGTAAAAGTGTGTGTGTGTGTGTGTTTTGTATGTATTTGTGCACACGTATATATTCTGTTGAAGTATTTTTGACAGTGTTTTCGCTGGCAGTTGTTTTATATTCAATTGTGTGTTAATTGCACATCCATCACTTCATTCATAATGCAAGTTTTATACTATGGCAATTTTCCTCTGAAAATTTTTTGAAATTATTTAACTTTTCATGCTAAAAAACAATTCATTTTATTAATTAAATTTTTTCGCTTATTTCGTTGAAATAAATTCAATGCATAATAGAAAAATGATTAATGAATGAAGCAAATATAGCATTTTTTCCCGATGACTGAACATTACACGGAAGGTTTTTCATTAAGTTGGAAGTTTTTCGTCGAAGAAATTATTTTTTCACTTTTGTTTTGGTTGTTGTCCTTAGAATGATTGGCTTTGCATTTGAGAAAGCGACTGATGTTCTGTCAAAGTGGAAAGTGTCATTTCTCATTTTTTGTCTTCGCAGAAATAAAAGTTTAAATATATGTGCACTTGTGCACTTCCCTCTCGCATCATGTCATATTTTAAAAAAAAATGAAAAAACGAAGCAATGAACACTTTTATTATTACATTTCAATGTTTCCAGAAAGAATGAAAAAATTTCTTTCTGCATTTTCACAAATTCTTCGTTTTTTCTCATTTTTCTGTTTATGAAAAAAATTTGGAGATGAGTCAATGTTAAACTAATCTGCTGAAGAAATAAAAAGAAATAAAGTTTCTTTTAAACAGCTTATTTCAGCATTTACTATTCATCCAATGGGAAATGCTGTTTTTTTCTTGTGAAATGAATTTGAAAGAAATTTCGAAAAATTTTTCATTGTGTTTCTTTTTTTTGTTTAGGATATTTGAGAGATTATAAATTCAATGATTGAAAGGATTTTCATTTCCAATTTATTTTATCTTTTAGTTTTTTTACTTTAACTTTCAAATAATTTGATGCAATTTTTCAGTGCACGACTTATATAAACAGATCTCTGAACATTATAATATGCATTTCTTGCTATTCGTTTTTAATTATTTAAATAATTTAGATTGAAAGGAACAAAAAATGAAATGAAATGAAATGTGTGTTGTGGCAGTTATAATATTTGAAACTTTTGAATTTTCACGCAAATTATTTCATTGTTTAATTGAATCAATAATTTATGTCAAAACAAAGAAAGAACAAATCTTTGTTTTTTGAATGTTTCCACTAAGACAAAAGATTTCGAAGTTTCATCCAACATTTACTTGCAATTGCAATTGATCATTTTATTTAAAACTTCCACTTTCTAATTGCATCTTTTCTTCTTCGCTTGAAAAAACGTTCAGATTTGTTAATCTCTCATTGTCTTTCTCTTTTTTTGTTTTTTTTGCTGCAAAATTCTTCGCTTTGTCCATTCAAATTTTGCAGCAATTTTCAAAGCTAAAAAAGGAAAATTTTTAATAATTAAATTAAAAATTGTATTTGAAATGATAATTGACAAAATAAATTTGATGCAGTCGTTCACTTTTGTACGGTAAAGCAAACGAATACATTATTAATTCAGTCATGAAATAATACATTGAAAATTGTCTGATATGAGAGAGAGAGAGAGAGAGAGAGAGGAAAGGGAAGAAAAGAGAGAAATGAAATTGAAATTGCTCAACGTAATAATTATTCATCATTCCCTGTTAATAAATATTCACTAATGATGACTGATGTGCTGATGTATTGTATGTGTAATTTCATTAGTATTTTAAAAGAAATGAAAATAATTTTTTTGAAAATTTTCATTTTGATATGAACATTTCAAATAAATTGTTATCTCACTGTAATTTAATTAATTATACCTTGTAGTTCGCACATCATTCCTTTCAAAACATGCAAATATTGCTCGATTATTCGTTTAATTGGCTAATTAATCAAATTATAGTTTTCTTTTTTTTTTATTTTTTTTTTTTTTTTTTTAATAAAATATGCGTATTATATCAAATTGTTATTGGAGAGAAAAGAGAGAAAAAGTTTTCAAGATGATGATAATTTTTTTAATGTCTTATTTATTCTAAATTAATTATCAAAAGAAAGGAAGAAAATTTTTATCATTCAATTTTATTGCCTTCATTATCAGATATGTTTTTGTCTGCCTTATCAAAAATACTTTAAATTATCGTTATCACTTGCTGATGAAAAGAGAATTTTTAGTTCATCAATAAGTGTTTATTCTCTTTCTTTCTTTCTCATTATCTTCATGCTCGAAATCATTGTACAGTTAATTATCAGAATGAGAAAACAATGATAAGTTAATAATGATGAAAGCAAAGGTAAATTTCAAACACCTTGTCGTTTATCATTGTTCATTTATTATTTATCAAAATTATTTGTGCGAAAATTGTTAATATTTTTTTTAAAAATTATTTACTCAATTAGTGATTGAAATTACTATACATGTAAGTTATATTTAATTATTAAATTAATAAATTGATAAAATAAAAGTAAAAATGAAATGATTAATTTATTGTTATCTTTTAAAATTAATCATTTTAATAATAATAAAATAGAAAAAATTTTCTTTAATTTAAAAAGTTGACATTATATGTGCGTTGTGTTTCTGTATGCATGTGTGTGTGTGTATGTGTGTGTGTGTGTGTGTGTGTGTGTGTGTGTGTGTGTGTGTGTATGTATGTGTATGTGCACATATGGATGTATGTATCTATGCGTGCATATATTGTATATATTTGAAGTGGTCTAAACGATTTTCAAACTAATTTATCAATAATGACGATGAGAAATTAAAATGTTTTTTTTTTTTTGCCCTTTGAGAAAATAAAATGAAAGAAGTTTATTTGTTCGAAGAAATGCATGTCATTGAAGGGAACATTGTTGAATTCAACTATACACACATACACACACACATACACACACACACATACACACACACACACATACACACACACACATACACACACACACACATACACACACACACACACACACATACATACATACAACATACACATACATGCAGCAATTGATACAATGAAATAAACTAGAAAAAGGACAAATTTTTGACGTAGACGTTTTGTCTTTTAATTTATCAAATTTTAATTAATTAACAAATTTTAGCATTTTAAGGAAAGGATGGATGTGTGATAATTTTAAAAGAGGCATAAATGCCTTTCGATCAACTTGTTTTCGTTGTAACAAAACCAATTATTTCTTTCTAATACTTTTCAAAATGTTTTCATTGTAAAATTATTTATGGAAATATCATAATGTATGAGCATCGGATGAATGCTCCCATGAAATATATGCCAACCGGTTTCTCTAAAATAAATTTGATTTAATTTCTTTTCAAATCAGCAAATATGATTTTCATGATAAATGTATTGTATAGGTAAATTGAATAAGTGAATAGATGATAAAGAAGTATATATTTACATATGTTAATTAATTTATCCATATATGTCATTTAATCGATTGATAATTTAATCAATTAGTTAATTAATTAATTATTATGATTAATTTGATTTTTCCCATTTTTTTATTATAAATATTAAAAAGAAAAATAAAGTTATTTTTCAAATTTTTTTTTTTTTTTTTTTTAATAAAGCAATCAATGATACTTTTATTATTTCTCTTTAAAAAAATATTTTCAATTTTTTAATATAACATTTACTATAGAAATTGAAATGGAAAATTTAAATCGTTATTTCCCGAACATTGTACTGAGGAAAAAAGGACAGCGCCATCAGTTTGTGATCGTAAAAAAAAAAATCAGATCATTTTTTGAAAGGGACGAAAATTATGAGATGAGATGATTGGCCCGGGGTGGAGCGGGATTGATGGAAAGAATGAGGACATTACAACACCTGTTTCTTTTGAGATATCTCTCAGTTATTTCTTCCCCTACTTCCACTCTCTTTTTGTTTTATACTTTGCCATTTTTTAAAATAAAATCTTTAATGAATTTCTTTCTTTCTTTCTTTCTTTTTCTATCTAAATTTATATATTATTTATTACGTTTTCTGATATTCTCAATTTGAAGGAAATGCAAAATTAAATAAAACAAAAAAAATGGAACCCTCCTGTCTCTCATTCACTTCATTTAGTCATAAAAATCAAACATTCCCCGTTTTTTCCTTCATCATCTTTTTCTCTTCATTTTGTACTTACATATATACACATACACACATACACACACATACACACATACACACACATATACACATACACGCATATATACACATACACACATACACACATACATACATACACACATACATACATTATATACAAATCAAATGAATATATTACGAACATCCATACATGTGTACATACACACATGCATATATCTCTTTCAAAATGTACATATCGATGACGCGTATCATTAAGATATTAAGGCATGTGTGGGTGTGTGTATGTCTGTTGTGTATGTATGTATGTATATGTATGTATGTGTGCATGTGTATGTATGTGTGTGTATGTATGTGTGTGTGCATGTGTGTGTGCATGTGTATGTATGTGTGTATGTATGTGTGTGTGCATGTGTGTGTATGTATGTGTATGTATGTATGTGTGTATGTGTATGTACATATGTCTACACGAATCCTTCCAATATATTGTATGCATTGTTGTCGTTCAGTTTTTCAAAAAATTAGGCAAAATATTCATGCAATGATTTTAATTATTCCAATTTTCTTTTAGTACTAAAATACAATGAAATTTTACATTTCTGAAGAAAATGAAAATAAGAATTTTTATGAAATGATTCCAATCAATGGATAAAATATAATTTAACTGATGTGGCATGCAAATATTGATTGATTGATTGATTGATTGATTGATTGATTGATCTGGAAATTAGAATTGCATTCGAATAAGATACTTTTTTATAACTTCGATGAAACATTAACAGTAATATAAAATTAGTGAAGCATGTATGATGAGTAATTTGGAAAAATTTGCTGTCAAAATGATTATTTGACAAATTTTATGAATATATTGAACTTATCAATGCAATAAATATACATCTATCAGTGGTTTGTCACTGTAACTATTATTGTTTTTCAATGAATGCCATGTAGCAATAATTATTAGCCTTATCATTTGCCTATTAAACTTTATTGATAATACCCTTATCATTCAAATTTATTTTTGTAGTGTGTAAATAATCATTAAGGGATCAGCGGTACTCTCTTATTGGTAACCTATTTATTATTCATGCTTTTAAGTAATCAATTATTAATTTATGCGAGCGGAAATTGATTATATATATTCATCTGTTGAAAATGAAGATTAATTTCATTGTTTCTACTATCATCCATCAATCTATTCTTCTAGTTTTTATGTATTTGAGTTACAAATTATTCATTATAATTGTCTCCCGTCCAACAACCTTCGCTCCCTTCTTTCACATACATTTTTTATTGTAATAAGTCTATTTAATTAATTACTGTCAAATTATAACTAAAAAACAACAATTCATCACCGTAATCATCATCATCTTCATCTTCATTATCATCATTGTCGTTGTCAATTATAGATGAGTGGAAGAATTTGACAGAAAATACAATGGATTTTCTCCCTTTGAAATTTGACTTCTTTAACCGAAAATAAAGGAAATAATCTTTGATTGCACTGAAATGAAACATAATGCAGAATATGTTTGAAAAAAATTGAAAAAAAAAGAATGAGAGAAGAAAAAGTTGAGAATTAATGCATTTTTTTTTGATCAGCCAAAAATGTTTGTTAATTTAAAAACGAATTAAACGAGTAGACTTTTCCAAGTTATAATTGCATTTTGCTATCAATTGCATTCATCAGAATTCCATTGTGTATGAATAACTGCACTATTCAGTCCAATCCAGTCCAGCTCAATAGAGTGAGCCAAATTGGGATACGAAGAATTCCATTGGGATTTGATAAATAAGCCTTAAGGACGAATTCAAGCAGAGCTTTTATAGAATTCGAGCAGAGGTTTTATAGCCTTGCACATTCATTCAACTAATTACGTCTAAAATTGTTCCCACATTGATAATAATGATGTCCTTGTTGATAATAATGATGACAGTGATTTATTGCTTTTGGAAATTAAAAATTTTTCCTGAAAGAATATAGACGAAGTGAATGAGGGAAGAAAATGAAATTATGAAATAAATATAGGAATTGAAGAGATTCACGAGATGAAAAATTATTTTATTTAGATGTTAGTTAAACTTTGAAAATTGCCAATCAAATGATGAAATAGGAGACTTCAGCTAAGTGTCAAATTTGTTTTGCGCCGTAAAATTGGTAGCCAATTGATTAAGCTTTAGATGAAAGAAGAAAAGAAAAGAAAATACGATGCACACAATCACATTGATAGAATTAAAGTTAAAAATGTACAGAGTAAGTTATAACTAAGTAATGGAAGCAAGCAATAAAAGATGATGGTGATAAGTGATTAAGTAATTAAAAGACAATAATAAGTGATAAAAGATAGAAAGTAATTGAAGCATAAATCAAATTGCTTTTTTGAATAAATTGTCAATGTGAGGTGAGGAATTTGTCTGCACTAATTTCTGCATATAATTTATTAAAGTTCATTTTTGCTTACTTCAAAATATTATTTGTGAATGAATAAATGATAAAGCTAAAAAAAGTTCGATTTTTAATGAGCCAAAACTGGTTAAATTCAATAAAGAATGGTAATAAGGTTATCATAACATCACCAGCTGTTTTTTTTTTTTTTAACTTAAATAGTAGACAATTTGGTAGGTAAATGGAGTAGAAATGACTGTTTTTCAAAGTTTTCACTACATATCTTCCATTCCTTCATTTGGCTCAAAAAAGAGAAAAAAGAGCCTGAACTAATTGTATTATTCAATTATTTGAAAAACAATGCATGAATTGATTATTTATCTACGGCAATTATCGGTTCATAGCAGGTAAATAACTAGAAAGCAAATTAAGTAGATGAAATGTAGTGTTCCTAAAAGTTTTTCCCTTAATTAAAATTTCTCAACAAACTTCTGCAGCAGGTATAAATATAATGATAGTATTTTCCTAATGTGCTCAAATTGGTTACTTTAAAAAGTAAGCGGATTAGATATTTCAAATCACTTCAATCAATTTGTAATTTAATCTTGAAAGTAAATTTTTCGAAAAATTATTTCTTGACAAAGATTAAATCTTTTAAATTTCCCACTCTGTCTCTCTCTCTTCTCATCCTTTCATCTTCAGATAGCAATTAATCCACCGATACTTTTTCTTCCTCCAAATAACTATTAGAATGTCCACAATTGAAATGTATGTAAAAAAAACAAGCATCTCGTTCATTAAATTTCAATTGAAATAACTTCAATTTTGTCAAAGATTAAATGTTAAATATTTCTGAAGCCTTCAATCTATGCTAGCCCAAAAGGTCATTATCGTTTTTGACAATAATTGACAAAGATTAGATTCCCATTTGAGCATGGACATTAATTGCCACTTGTAGTGGTCATACACTGAACATAAATTGTATAATGATAGATAATGATGAAAAATGAATAGTTTTGTTCATATAATCTATCAAGCATTGAAACTCTGAGTTATTTAAAAGTGATGGAAGCAATCCAATTTCATATGCGTATAACTTCAAAAGCTTCACTTTTATCGTTAAAAAATTTTTGTAAATTAATCGTTTTATCTTTCCGCTTAATAATAATCCTAGCATTGCATGCTTAATTCTTTTGTAAATTGATTTCATCTTTGAAAAATTCCGGGAAAAGATGGTCGCACATATGGTTTATCATCAAAGTTTCTATCTTCTGAAATATTGTCAGCAGCATATTTCTATTTTCAGCAATAAACACTTTCCAGTTATTTCAAAGGCTCTGGGAATTTTTTCTCTTTCATTCTTTGATTAATCTTGTAGTGATTTTGTTAAGTTCATATGGAAGGCTAATGATTAACTGCAAACAGTTTAAAATTTCAAATTCGAATTGGCCTATTTGAAAGACTCAAAGTGATTGGGACGCGCTAAGCGTCACTGTTTCAGTCATTCGCCATTTTATGTATGGTATTGTATGTATATTTTCAACAAAAATAAGGTGAATAGCCTCGATAAATAACGCATAATATTTCTCGTCTTTTTTTTTTTTTTTTGAAAAAATTAGAGAAAAATTCTCTGATTGTCAAGGACAAAAATATCTTTTTTGAGCCCATAAATACAATCTTTTGACGCACAATTCTCTAAACAACATTTCATTCTAGCAACAATATGCCACATGTCTTTTCATCTTTGTTTTTGCAATTATCCAATTTGAAGTAACAACAATAACTTTTTGCTTCTTTTAAATTTTACTCTTTCGTAATATTTCTTGTTTTTATACATTTGTGTCATCATTTTCTATATCTACCAACATCTTATCAAAGAAGCTTATCGAGCAAAATTTGACTTAACCTTTCAACTTTGCGTCAAATACTGGATATATGGATTGAAAAAAATGGACGTTTATTTTTTGTTTTGATTTTTTAAACAATGTTATTGTGATTAACAATTAATAGATAACACTGTAATAGGTGACCATCTGAGGATAATGACCTTTTGGATTAGCGTAGGCTGTAGTTTTCAAGAAGTATTTAACATTTCATTCTTTTACAAACTGGTAAGTTGTCCCAGTTGAAATTTAATATGAACGAAATGAAATGTGTTATTTTCTTACATACATTTCAATTGTAGTTATTCGGAGAATGAGAAAAAGTATCGCCAATATATGCTATCACTGAAGAAAAAGTGAGAGAAAGAGAAGAGAGAGCGTAGGAAATATAGAAGGCTTAATCTTCGACAGATACTATAATTCAAAATGAGAATGTCGGAATTTTTGAAAAAATTTGCTTGCAAGATTAAATTATCAATTCATTGAAAACATTTCAATTTCTAATTTTCTTACTTTTTAAAGTGGAAAAAAAAATGTTTTGTGCACCAATTTTATCATGTTTGAAAAACATTATAATTATATTTACAGCAGAAACTGGGACAAAATGCTAATTATTGCTAATTACAAATTTCATTGTTACTTCATGGCATGCATTGATATCATCACTTGTCTCCTGTCTTAACTAATCATTAGTAATAATAATTCATGTTTTCTTTCCCCAATGAATTGCACAGTCATTTGCTCTCTCTTTTAAAAACACAATTATTGGCAATTAAAAAGTGACCAAAAAGAAATTTTTTACTAATGAGTTCTTAATGAGAAAGTCGTCAAAGTTTTTTCATTTAATTATAATAGTAACAATCAAAATGATCATTTGTTTGTTTATGGTACTTTCAAAAAAAAAAATCACTCCTCTCAAAGAATATTTCTTCAAATATTTACAAAATTCCTGTCTTTGAAATGATCTTTCAATCTTCCTATAATTGCCTATAAATTTCCGCTTTTATTACTTTGCAAACAAACAAGAAAATATAATAGTAAGTGATATATATGCTAAAGCTTTTATATCAATTTACAATGTAAATTTACGTCAATAAAAATTTTAAGGGATTGAAAATTGGTTAATGAATAATAATAATTCATATATTTTTCGCACTGTTTAACAATTTCTTCTTTGATCCTCGACTTTTAATCTTTGCTCATTTAATTCCATTTATTCGATTCATTTCATAATTCCTCTTTTCATATTACAGTCAATTGATAATTTTATGAAAATTTGTACTGTGATTTTAAAAAAGATTCAATAATTATTAAAAAGTTAAAAAAAAAAAAAAAAGGAAAAATGATTGATTCGAAATGAAATTAGTTTTCATTACTTTTTCAAATTGAATAAACATTTACGTGCTAATTAATTGCTTATCAGAGGATGACTTGTTATCAATGCTATGTTTACTATTTTTAAATGCAAAAATTATTTATTCTTTTCCTCATATCACATACGATTGCAAAATGTCCCTCATTTGACAATTATTCTCTTTTTCTCTTTCTCTCTCTATCTCTCTTTCTATCTCCCTCTCTCTCTCTCCCTATCCCTTTCATGTTGATAAAAATTTTAATAGGTTAGGAAAACTGGCAGTTGTTTGAGAATAGAAAAAGAAATCTTGTTAAATGTTTTCAAATTATCGCGTGAGCTTTAACGAATTATCATTGATCATTTTATGTAAACATTTTGCAGCTATTTATAATATTTTGATTAACTTTTTTTATCAATTACCGTATTAGATAATTTATCTCACTTAATTACCATATTGAATCGTTAAGTTAATGATTAATTGCTATTATATTGTTTTATGTTAATCAAAAAATTTAAGAGTATGGCATCATACAGAGTAATTATTTATTAATTAATCATTATTGCTTACTTTATATTTATATTAGTACAAACTATATCATATATCAATTAAATTCAAGTAAATTAAATTTACACTTAAAACTTGTATTTTCTTCATGCAATTCCATTTTGTCTTTTTTTTTTTTCATTTATCAATCAAATGAAAGTATAAAATGTCCTCTTAAATTGATCATATCAAATGAAATTTATTTTTTAGCTAATTTATTAAATGAGAAGAAAGGAAGAGTGAAAAAAAAGGATGCACACAAACTGATAATGTGAAATGATGAATGATGTGGCCATAATGATAGTGACAATAGTTGATAGCGGCAGAGGCAAAAAATAAAAGCGATAATCATTCATTTATTTTCGGACATATCAAACATTTCCTTAAATTTAATTAAATTGAAGAGAGTGGAGGAGGATGTGTTGATTGTGCCTGATAGTAATTGATCGATGATCAGATCAGTTTTTGACGGATATTGATATTGGTGACTGATAACATAGTGGAAGTTTTGCTGTAATGGATTTTGATGAAGAAGATAATGTTATGGGTATCATATCATATCATATCATATCATATCATTCTTTCTCTTCCTTTTAATCAAAAAAAAAAGAGATAGATTGTCATAGAATTTAATTAATAGATGACAGTTAATTTTTCATTGTCTTTTTAAGAGAAATTAAATTTAAACAAACATTTAATTGTTTGAATTTTGCGGTATTTTATAAATGAAATAAATTGCATATGCTACGAATGCCATTCTATCTAGCACTACTGGATCATTTATGCGTGATCATGCATATCGTTATGCTAATTAAAATAAAACACTAAGTCTGATTCGTATGCATATGCCAATATATATATGAATGCATGTATGTGTGTATGTATGTATGTGTATTATGTATATATGTATGTGTATGTATGTATGTATGTATGCATGTATGTTTGTATGTGTATGTATTACAATTTTTAGTTTTGCGCAGCATGGAAATAGGATGAGATGAATTTCGAAGAGGACAGATGAGTTGTGATAGGTCATATAGGAATGGCATTCATGTCCTTGTCACGGACATTGCTGTCTATGGGAGAAGGAGGAGTGGGAGGAGGAGGAGGAAGAGGAGGAGGAAGAGGAGGAAGAGGAAGAGGAGCAGGAGGAACAGGAAGAAGAGGAGGAGGAGGAGGAAGAGGAGGAGGAGGAAGAGGAGGAGGAGGAAGAGGAGGAAGAGGAAGAGGAGGAGGAAGAGGAGGAAGAGGAGGAGGAGGAAGGAGGAGGAAGAGGAGGAAGAGGAAGAGGAGGAAGAGGAAGAAAAGGAAGAGGAAGAGGAGCAGGAGGAACAGGAAGGAGGAGGAGGAGGAGGAGGAGGAAGAGGAGGAGGAGGAGGAAGAAGGAAGGAAAGAGGAATGAATGTAAAGAGTGTATCCAATACTTCTTCTCTGTTCTTTTCTCATTCCCGGCTCCTACCAAATATGACAATTTTATTGGAAATTATCATTCATTCGGCGTTTCTTTCTCTTTTTTTTAAGTTTTTCACAGTTACAGAAATATTTTAAAAAATTTTTTGAAATCTCCATCGCTATAATTAATCAGTCCTATTCATAGATTAATTAGCTATTCATTAGCTAGTTATGACATCATTCTGCACCCTTTTACTCTCTTTTTACCGGCAAAAAGGAAAGATTCGTACACGCGGCACGTGTAACTTCTAAAACGTGACACGTGTGACTTCCAAAACGTGCAATATTATATGTGCGTGATACGTGTGACTTCTAAAACGTGTAATATTATATGTGACTCGTCGTCGATAACGTTGCGATATTGTCATGAATGGCATCAAAGATCAATCTTCATGAATTTTTGATGGCTGTGTCCCTCTCTCCCTTTCCCCCTCTCTCTCCCTCTCCCTCTCCCTCACCCTCTCCCTCCCCCTCTCCTTTTTCCTCTTCCTTCCCCTCTCCCTCTCCCTCTTCCTCTCCCTCTCTCGACCTCATTAAATCTCTTATATATATGTAGTGAATGAATTTTTGTACATTTTCAATGCATACAAACAAGATTTATTAAAAAGTTACCGAGAAAGAGGAAGAGAGAGAGAGAGAGAGAGGAAAATGGAAAGAAAAGAAGAAAGGATTAAAAAAGTGGCGAGAGAGAATGAGAAAGTATGAGGTTGAAGAGGGAGAAAGAGATGAGACATAAATGTTTTGTTATATAAGGATACTAGCTAGTCAATACTATTCAATTATTAACATTGACTTGTTTCAACAGGGGTGAATGAATGTGTGTGTGTGTGTGTGTATGTGTATGTGTATGTATGTGGGAGGAAGAATTCATCCAAAAATTATTTACTCATTTGTCGGCGTGTATGTCTCTGTATGTGTGTATGTATGTATGTTCATGTATGTGTAGGCATGTATATCTGTGTGTATGTCTGTATGTGTCTGTATGTATGTATGTATGTGTGTCTGTATGTATGTTGGTGTATGTGTGTATGCATTTAAGAAAGTGCTCAAGTAAAAAGCATCTTTTCGAAGATTTTCCTCTTTTTCAAATTCTCTTTTTCTTTCTCTCTCTCTCTCTCTCTATCTCAGTCTCTCTTTTATTAGTTGAATGAATTTAGAAATCGATTTGAAAATTGACAGGAGGGAAATTTCTTGTTCGAAACAATTTATTAAAGATATTAAAAGGTCGAAATCGAATTTTAGAACAATTTAATTTGGCAACAACAATTTGGTGGAACACACACACCGATATTGTTAGGAATACATTTATAAGAATTAAATTTATTAAAACGAATGAGCCGAGAAGAAAGAGAGAAGAAGTATGGGATGAGGAGAGAGAGTGGAAAAGATTAAAGAGAAATGGAAGAGAATATAAAGAATGATGAGAATTAGCTTATAATCGAATTCTTTTTCGTGTTGCATTTTATTTTAATTAGTTATGAATAGAATTGACAATTAAAAATGAAATGAATTTAAATCATTAAATTATTTAAAATAATCAATGATAATTACTAATAGTGCTTATCTATTATATTTATTTGATAAATGAGATTAATACATTGATTCCTTTCTTTTGATTAATTTACCGAAATGAGAGAGAGAGAGGGAAAGAGGGAAAGAGAGAGAGACGAAAGAGTAAAAAATATCTCTATCACTTTTTCACATTCCTTAGTTTTATATTTTGCAAATTATACTTTATATTTTTGACTTTCTTTCTTTCTTTTTATACTATCAAATCTAATAACTGAATTGAATTTTTAAATCAATTGAATTTAAAAAAAAAAAAAAAAAAAACTAAATGAATTAAATTTTTGTCTCTTTCTTTGTCTCTCTTTCATCTCTTTTTATTTTATTAATTTTTTTTTTTGCTCTTTTTTTCTTAAATGTATCAATTAAAATGCTATGAAAGATTATAAGCTTTTTCTTTCTTTTTTTGTTGCAAAATGAAAAATTGATATGAAAAGGAATTTTCTTAAAATTGTCACATCAAATTGTCCATTTAACTAACAATCTCCTCTCTCTCCCTCTCTCTCTCTTTAGTTTCTCTTCCTTTCATCATTCATTTAGCAAATCTTTCAAACCTCTCTCATTCTTCTATCTTGTAACAAATAATTTTATCCTTTCTATTATAATCAACTTTAATATGTGTTTTTTTTTTTATTCATTTTTCTAGAAATTTATTTTGTTCTCAGTTATTATTTAGTAAAAAGCAATGCAAAACAAAAATTCAAAATAAAATGTAATTTTGAAATGAAATATTTTGAAATATTAATTGAATGAAATATTTAAATTTCAGGATACACGTAATTATGATGTAATTATGCTACTTTCCACATCTGTAGTATTCCTTTCATTCAGTTAAGCAAGTTTTTTTTTAATGGGAAAAAAGGGCAATTTCTGTTTGCAGTACTTAATATTCTTAATTTCAAATCTCTGTAAAGTATTCAAATTCATTGTTTATTTTTTGAATAAATTGATAATAATCTGTTTTAAAAGTTATAATTTCAAATACAAATCGAGTAGCAAATTTTGGCCGATTTTTGCCTCTATTAATTTCATAGTAATTAATTCCTATCTTTTATAAGACTGGAAAAACGTCGTGGCTTTTTTTTTGTCGAAGATTACCGTAATTTGAAAGAATTACATTGCACATTTCGTCGTTCTTTTTTATTTTTTTCAAATTTATGGGAACAGTTTACTGATGATGATGACATGCCATCACACTCATATTGGATCACTGTTTTTTAACACACTCTCTCTCTTTCATCTTCACGTTTCTACGTTCTTCCATTCTACATGCATGCATGCTCAGCACATCTTACGTAATGTTTTTTACGCGTATTTACACGTTTCTCATATTTCTATTTTTACGTTTGTTTTTTTTTTTCATTTTATCAAGTTGTTATTAGCCGCTTGGACAAGAAAAAAAAAAAAATTGCGAAAATAATGTCAATTTATCTGATCTTAAAATACATCCGTATTGCTACATTAATCAGCATGACATCTTTGTGTTCAAGTGACCACTGGTCATCATGTGCTTTTGTATGCGTATATGTATAGTTGAGTGGGGTGAGGAAAAATACTGCACAAATTGTGGTTATGTAGTGCTATCGTTGGTTGTATAGTGGTGCCATTGGTTGTATAGCGGTATCATTGGTTGTATAGCGGTATCATTGGTTGTATAGTAGTGTGGTTGGTTGTATAGCGGTATCATTGGTTGTATAGCGGTATCATTGGTTGTATAGTGGTGCCATTGGTTGTATAGCGGTATCATTGGCTGCATAGTGGTATCATTGGTTGTATAGCGGTATCATTGGTTGTATAATGGTATCATTGGTTGTATAGCGGTATCATTGGTTGTATAGCGGTATCATTGGTTGTATAGTGGTGTTATTTATGGAATTTGTAAGAGAGAAATATGGATGTGTTGGCAGTCATCGATGATAGGTTTGCTAGAGAAGCCAAAGTAAGGTAGTAAAACTGCGTGGGTGGAAGGCAAGTAAATAGAGATTGGTGGTGGATAAACAACGATAGTGTCACATGTGATAGGACCTGAAATTGTTATAAAGAAGAAAGACAATGAAATGACTGGTTTTAGGAGTGAGAGATGATAGATTGTAAAGAGAAGAAAGACAATACCTTTTAAGAAAAATATAATTTTTATCAAGAAAAAAGAGAGAGAGAGGGAGAAAAAGAAAGAGAGAGAGGAAAGAAATAGATAGAGTAAGATGATGATAAAAGAAGAATAGAAACAAGATTTAGTATATAGTAGTAGAGGAAAAGATGCCCGTTGTCACCCGTTGTCAACGATTGTCAACCTGGTGAGGATGATGTTATATGTGTATAGAATGGATGAATGAATGAAGGAGAGGTATAATACTTCTTCAATTCAATACCCATTTCTTTTTTAAATTTCCTTCATTCAATGAATTTGAAAATACTACTACTTTCTCTATTATCTCTCCTCTCCCTCCTCTTTTTCCATTATCTGTTTCTTTCTTTATCGATAAAGGCATTTTGTTGTATAAGCAGCAACAATATTCAGCAAGGTGTTCAATTTAATCTTTTCTTCTCATCTTATCCTATTTGCATTTTCTTTTCAATTTTCTCTCTCTTTTCCTCTCTTTCTGTCTCTCTCTCTTCTCCCTCAAATTTATACGAAAGAGATATTTGCTACTATTTTGACTTAGAAGCTCTTAGAGAGAGAGTCTCATTGATTCATATATATATATATATTATATGATAGTAATGGACCTATTTTATTGATGAGGTCGATGGACGATGGATGGATCGATCTATTGGATTGGGAGTGGTTGGTCGCGCATCTTTCTATACCCATCTACCCTATCTATCTATCTATCTATCTGTTTGTACCTCTTCGTCCCCTTTTTGTCATCTCCTAACACACTAAAAGTCCACTTAGCACCTCAACAATTCAACTCAATTCACTATTTATCTAAACATTTACTATCATTCATTCATTCATTCATCTGTCCATCCAAGTCATTCATCCATTCATTCATTCATTCATTGATTCATTGTATCATTTCATTATTTCTGTTTGTTGTTATCATTAATGCTATTATTGTTATTGTTGTTATTGGCATTATTGTTATTACTTTTGCAATAAATATTTATTCCATTGGCAAGCATCATTTTCCAATCATTCTATTCAATCATTGTTGTTGACACATACACACACACACACACATACACATACACATATTATTGTTGTTGTTGTTATCCAATAATCTTCTTTTGCCACTCTTTCTCTCTCTCTCTCTATTATTGTAATTATTTTCCATCCATTTCTTCTCATTTAATTCATCATCATATTCATCTCTCTTCCAATAATACTTTCTCATCATAACAATTATTATTTAATCTATCTTTTATTACTATTATTAACAACATTATAATGATTTGTGTGTTGATCACAAAATAGCAAAATCGTATGAAATAGTTTTTATCGAAAGTAAATTGCATTATCAATTTTTTGATTGATTTTATTGCATTTATTCATCATTTATTCCTTAATTAGCAAACATTATGTGTAACCTTACTAATGATATATTCCATTATAATCATTACTATCTTAATTAATCGATATCTACTTGTTATCGTCATTATGATTAACTTGCTGAATGCAACAACTAATTAGTGATTGTAAAAGATAAGTTATATGATATACTACCACCTGATAATAATTCTCCGTTAATTAGACCTTCGATTAATAATTGAATTTATGGTTTCAAACAAAATGATAATCTATAGCGTATTGGTAGTAATTATACATTTACATTTATATTCATTGTATGAATGTTTGTTTACTTGTCAAATTGATAATAAACAAATATAATTTGTTGGTTAAGCTAGTGATAAGACAAATTAAATTTGTAACAATCATTTAATTTCTTCGTAAAACATTGATGTTTGCTAAAAAGTACAAATAAGAAAAAAAAAAAAACAAACTAATCCGTCAAAATTTGTCAAATTCGTCCTTAGCTTGTACGTTGTTCACGAATTGAATAAACACATGGTTTTGTTTACTTTTCGACATGTTTACTCAGCTTTATTTATCTACAAACATTGTCAACTTATTACCTTTGTCCTAAAAATTATTCATTATCGTTATAGATTTCTTTCCACTTTTTACTCATTAATGAACGCTTCGTTCATTTGACATATGTCATTTTTTCATCCATTAAAATATTAGGTGACATTATGATAATTTCTATGATTTCTTCATTGCCATGAAATAATTTCAGCAGGGAAAAAGTAGAATTAATGAATTTGTTCAATTGCCAATAATTCATTAATACGTTGTAATTTTTCACATTCAACATATCATTGTTATAGAAATCGCAGCGATGCAATCATCATAATCTATTTACATGATTAAAGAATTTCAGTGTCATTTGTCATTGTAAATTTTGCTGATCATTATTTCGTGAAATATTTTCTACAATTTGATTTTTAATACTGCAATACATTTTATATGATTTTTTTTTCTTTTTTTTTGGATTAAGAATATATTAAATATTATGCACTTTTCTGAAAATATAAAGAAGGAAAAAAATTTCATGATTTTAAGTTCGAAATATTCTGGAATGAAAAAATGGATCACTATTTATATTAATTAATCTCTCTCGTCTAATGTTCATAAATTTTCATTTATCAAAGTTCGCAATTCTTTAGACGACAAGAGATGATTGTCAATGGAAATTAAAGTAATAATTAAAATGTGTTTATTTCCCTTAGATGTGGCTATTTTTTTTCGGTCTGTCTGTCCACTATTCATTTTTGACCAAATAGATTTGAACTTTTTAGATGTAACTGTTTTTAGGCTTTTTATTTCTTGTCATTTATTTTTTTTCGTTTAGTATATATAATTTTTACTCAAATACATATTTGTTAATATATATTTTTCTCCTTAGAAGGGCAAATTGCTCATTTTTTTCAAATATTTAGCTTTTTGCATATTTCTTTAATGGTAAGTTCTCACATACAAAAGCGAAGAATCGGTTAATGTTTTCAAGTGATCGATGGTTATTCAAGAATTGATTAGAAATTTGTTGAATATATCAATAATTGGAATTCTTGATTCAGATTCCTCATTGATAATGCATCTATTAATCTTAGTACATTTGCATGTATTTGACGTTAAACGTGTTAAAATCGATTGTTCAAAATTTGGAAGTGTAATGTTGTTATAATTTGGTACTTGTAGTAAACAACGATATGTAAAAGTGATGTTTATCTTACAACGACAATAGAATGGGACTTGAAGCGGTACCATGTGTACTTCGTAGTGCAGCCAATGGTGGCAATAGTTCATCCTATTGTACTATTGGCTTTCTTATTCGGCCGTCCACATCATCCACCAATAATACAACTGGTCAAACGGTTAGTTTTTAAAAATTTTCGATTTACCTAAACCTAAAAATATGACATTACAACAGTAAACATTTTTACTGTAGAAGCAATGACAGTATCTCTCGAAACATGTCTGTTTACGTGTCATTGTAGAAAATTACATATGTTGTATGGTATATATATTTAATCACTTGTAGTTTTTTAGCTTCAGTAAGCAATAACACGTAAAATCAAAAGCTTTTCTAGTTTGGAAAATCAAGAATATAGCGACATACGGCATATATTTTTTATAAAGTATTTGGTAAATTTTAAGGATTAAGAAGTGATTCGAACTAAATAAACAGATCATTTGATAGTTGTAGTGCGTGAAGAAGATTATTGATGTTTGTATATCTCAATTATAAACACTATTGTTATGCGTGCAATGCTTTTACGTCTTTTTGTTTTTTCCGCATGTCAAATCTAGTAGTTTTATTTTACTAATTAAAAAACAGTTGGTTATTATCGCATTACTTCAGGCATAAGGTGATCCGATTATAGAAATTGGGAACATTAGAAGGTTCATCAATAGAAGTGGAATTGAACGTTATTAGACTAAGTTAATATAAAATTCGATTAAGAGCTAATATTTGGATGGTTCTGGAGGATTCTTAAGTGCAGTATAATTCAGGTAATGCACTTAAGTGCCTAATTGAATGCATTACCTGAAGAATGTTATTTCAGGCTTCAAATGCAGCAGTCAGCAGTACAGCTTCAGTAGCGGTACCATCAAGTAGTGTTCCAAAATCTCTCCATGTAGTACCTGCAACTCTCCAGAAACAGTCGACTACTCTTACAACAGCTGCACCAAAACTGGTGGTTCCAAGCGTTTTGCGAATACAACCCACATCTTGTTCTTCGACACATTTGGCGCCACCGGCTCCGCAGCCGATGCACCATCCAGCACCTCCGAAACCGCCACCGTTATCCATTCAGCACCATCATCATCAACCGCAGCAACAGCATCTACAACACTGCAGTACTGATGGTTGGTTACACGCAGCACCGCGCTCGAATATCAGTAGCGGTTCCTTCGAGTCACCATCGCCATCGCAGGTTGTTTGTGAATATCAGTTCGGATTATATTTTGAAAAAACGTATTTGCAGAAAGCAAAAGAATCTGTGTAATTTTATTTGTCTGCTTCAATCACATAAGCTGCTTATGTGATCTTTGTCATAAAACCCTTTTGCTTTCCACATTTCGCAAAATGAGAAATTAAATACTTTGTGATTTCAGGTTGTACCACAAATGAACATGAATGAATCGTACGATTGTCAAATGCCGTGTACAAGCACCACACCTTTTTTTCCACCTATTTCTTCAATAACGCAAAGCTTTTCATCCGGCAAATCGGATATCGATTTGCTTCAGGTAGTTGTTTATATTTTTGGTGTTTTTAGAATAAATTTGTTGTATTTGCTGTTTATTCAATTGAAATTTCTGGTTATTCAATACAGTCGTATATTTCGATTAAATTTATGGCTTCATGTTGAACGCAGTCGTGTGCCATATTCTATAAAATTGAATAATACCAGCAAACCAGATCATTTGGCTTAATCAATCCTATTATTAAATTGTCGCTGTGTCAGTCGATTTGATTCTAGTCAGTAAGGAGGACACATTCGTGAAATTTCCTTTGTGAAACATAAGAATAGGCACAGAGTTTTCAGTTGTAAAACGAGCACAATTGAAACTAAAGACGTATTTTAATAGATTTTTATTTGAATTCTGCCACTTTTCTCGCTTAATTTTCCAGGGATATGCTTTAGTAATCTTTTTCCGTGTGTCTTATATAAATGCTTGCAGGACATGACACATCATGTTGATTTGAATCCTCCAATTATGCATCAGCAACAATCGCAGCCTATAACTGATAAGACAACAATAACTCCTAACCATTATGCGCAGCAGCATAATATGACGCCTCCTTCGCCATCACAGCAACACCGGTATCACAACACTGCTCCTTTGATGATGCGTATGCAAGATTCTTCGACGTGTACACCGGTACAAGCTGATTATCAGATACATATGCAGGTCTGTAATTTGCGGCAATATTTTGTATTTTGTATATCTTGCGCAAGGTTCTCTGGATCACATTCGTCACATTATCTGTTCACTTTTGCTGAATCATGCATTACTTGCATACTGCCAGAATAAATTTATCAAGAAATTTTGTATTTCGTGCTTCGAATTAGCATTGGTTGATTATGATGTAAATAGCTTTCATATCTACGCCCCAAATTAGCATAATATATCAGGCAGTCGTTATATTTTGATTGATACGATTAAACTCATGAAAATTATGGTTTCCAGGTTGAGTTGAATAGTGGAACGCCATCTTGTCATTATCAAAATAGTTTTAATGTTGTAACTGATTGCTCCCCTACGGCGGATAGTGGAATCCAAAGCATCGCTGACTCGCCACCAGCCGACCCGTTCACTCCACCTACGCCGTATATTCCACCGCCGCCTCCTTCTCTTCCATCGGTAAGTTGAGGAGTTTTATTACGTCTTCTGGAATTGACACAGAAATCATCCAAATTGTCTAAGAAAGGTAGGAATATGGAGTCCGGAATGTAAGGAACGTCTAGTAGCATCATTTTTAATATTATAGTTATTCCTTGTTCTGTAACCGTAACTTTCAGGTTGTTGCGACAGTAAATAAAATTAAGGAGCCACAATCAACAGCAGATCCGACAAACTGTTCTGATGACTATTCCGATATGCCACGTTTGATACCTTTCCATGAAATGGAAACAGAAAGTGGTTCACCGTTAAGGGAAGAACCACCATTATTTATGCCAAAAGCACCACCATCCGACAATGCTATTCTGAAGACTGCTGAACTAGATTCATTAACAGAAGATCAGAAAAAAAATTCCGAGCAGAATCGAGTTGTAGCTATATCTAAGGAAAAAACAGAAGAAGGATTGCATGATATTCCAAAAATAGCAATTACTCCGGCAATGAATGTTACAGATTTGGTGGAACAACTAATGGCTCATATGGATCCTGAACAGCGGAAACAGTTTGCTAATGCTATCCAGTCAAAAGTTGCTGTTGATGATATCACTGCAGTGGATAATAATGCTCCTACTGCTGCTGCAGTTGCTAGTACTAATATTGGTACCAATAGTACTGATATTATTACTGCAGTTACAACAGTTGCGGCTGCTAATATTATTAGTACTTCTACTGCTCGTGATCATAAAGCAGTGGAATCGAAGGAACCAGAACATGTTGCAGTGCAAACCGAATTTGTTAATGCATCAAAAGCACAACTGAATGAGGAGCGAGATGTTGAATGTGAAATTTCGGAACTTAGAGATGGGATTCCAAAAATGAAACGAAAAATTCGCAAACGTAAAGTGAAAGATTGGAGCGAATCCATCTCAGGGAAGCCAGCACGGAAAATGAAACGACGAGAAGTGAGACTTAAGTCAAATGATTTCGTGGAGTGTTCAAGTGTTGATGGATTGGCTGTCGGTGAAATGAGAAGTGTAAATAGCTTGAAAAGGCGGATGCAGGTACCTTTGTTATCCGGAAATTTGGAAGCTGAAGTGCAAACAGAAGAAAGAAGGTGTAAAGGACGAAAAAAAGAAGAACAAAGGAAGAAGTTTATAATGGAAAAGAAGTTTCCCAGCAAAAAATTGGAGAAAAAAAAGGCAATTAAAGAAGAAATTCGTGAAGGACATCAAAAACTTGATGTGAGTGTTGCTGAAGGGGAGACGAACAAGCATGTAGAATGTTCGGATGAGAATATGATGGATCAGATTAGGGAATTTCATATGGATATGAAGCGCAAAGTAAATGAACAGCTTAAAATCGTCATCGAACAAATCGGAAAGCAATTTGCCAATCTGGAACTTAATTTAGGTGATCGGAAGCATTGGAATTTGCCATGGTATCGCTTGAACTGGAAGGAAATTACTCGGAGGTTTGTAGCTTTAAATTGGAATTCAAATTAGAATTAAGATTCTAATTGATAAAGAACTTGTACAGTACGCATTTGCTATGGAAAGCTCTTTATATTCGAGCTGTAGAAACTTTGAAGAATTTAAGTACCAAGAGGCAAACATTTTTTGAATAGATAAGTTGGTGGTGTAACAATTTATTGAGGCAATGAATTGTGTATTTGAGAAAGGTTCGAATAAATCAAAATTTTCCACAGAATGTTTTTTTTGCAAGAAAACTTTAAGATTTCACGGTTCTGTACTAGTTCCATTTGTTTTTTTCAGGTTGGTTGAAAGGAATCGGCTCGAAAAATCAAGACGAGAAAAAAACGTTTCGAAAGTTTGTCGAATTGGGAGTAAAAAGTTATTGAAATCAAAAAAGAGTGATGCGTGGTAAACATTTGTCATTGTTCCGTTCTTAAAACCAAAAAAATATATTTTTTTTAAATCCATTCATATCATGAATTTATGCTATTTTTGAAATCGGATTTTTCAGTATTGCACTGATGATGTCAGATGTCTCAAAGCACTATGATCTTTGTTTTTTTACAGTTGATGTATGAATTTGATATGTGCCATGCTTAAGGAGAGAGATCTTGCACTCTGCAAGTAATTTGTTACATACATTCCAACTTTATTGTTTCAGTCACTTGATTTTTCAGCGCTACAACATCATCCAAAGTATGTGGGAAAAATCGTCCTCCATCTGGTGACTATATTAAACTGAAACAAAGTTAGTTATTTTCTTTCATCGGAAATTAAAAATTTTCAAAACTCAAACTAGTTTATTGGAGTTTCCATTGTTTGATCTGGAACGTTTCTGCTCACCTTCACTTTTTTTGCTATAAATAATTACGATCGTTCGGCAATGCCTTTCAGATGTGATTGTTGATGCTTATCCGAAAATCGAGCAGATGCAGTGCTCTTGTTCTTCTGGATGTTGTGGTGAAAGTGATGAATGCTTGAATCGGTGAGTTTCTGGTGTATATTAATATTTTTGGAATGTTTCTGTTCTCAGTGCATAGCTGCGGATTTAACCATTTTGTTAGGAAATGTTTTATCTTATTTTTACTAATTCCATTTATATTCTAGAGTAATATTGATGGAATGTGGCAGCAGTTGTCCACGAAATGCTCTCTGCACTAATAAGCGATTATTTCGACGTGAATGTGTTGAACGGTTGCGAACTTTCCAAACGATGAATGGCTGTGGTATTGGTGTGAAAACGGATGTTAGTATTGGTAAGGGGCAGGTAATTGTTCTTTGAATTTTCTTTGATCTTATTGTTGGTTTTTGTTGTAAAGTATCTGTGAAGCGATTAGTCACAAACAATATTTCGTTAGGTGATTAGTTAGCACATGGGCAGCCTGTCAGCGTTTACTGTAAAGTTAATAACATAAAAAGGATGGCTTGGTTGAGGAGATGTCTTTTTACCTTTTTAAAGTTGTTTATTTTTCAAGAACTTTCGAAAAGGCAACATTTTTCCAGTAGCATATCTAAAACATATTTGATAGAACACTTTCAATTAATGAAAAAAAGACTTAAGTCTTCTGAATTAGAATGCCTCCATCTCTTTCTGAAATCTAAAATGTAGAGTTTCATTCCAAAACGTTTCTTCGCCATAAGTACTGCATTCAATAGCTAAATACCATTTTGAATTGAAAGGATGTTTTTTATTTTACTGCTAATAAATTTTTTTTCTGATATACAGTTTACATTGTATTGAAAATTCTACAGTTTATATGTGAATATATCGGTGAAGTTGTCTCAATGGAAACGTTTAATGTTCGAAGCCGTACTGATTATCGCTATCAACGAAATCATTACGCACTGAATCTTTGTCCAGGTTTTGTTGTTGATGCCTATCGAAAGGGAAATATTGCACGATTCATTAATCATTCCTGTGCTCCAAATTGTGAAATGCAGCGCTGGTAAGTTATATTGTCAGTATCGTTCTTTTGATATTTATCACCCTCTTTTGAGGTTCTCGTAAGCCTTGTTTACAATGTTCATAAGACAGTTTACATCATTTATTTACGAAGTAACTCCTGGAGTTGTTTTTGAAGTAATTTTTTGGTGGTTATAAATACTTCATTGATGTCAATTGTAGGTCTGTTAACGGCTACTATCGAATTGGTTTATTTGCTTTACGTGGAATTCATGAAGGAGAAGAGCTTACGTATGATTACAATTGGGATGCGTTTGAGTTTGATGATGTAACAGTCTGTTGCTGTGGTGCACCGAATTGCCGACATTTTCTTAATAAACATGTTATCATGAATAATCGAGAGAAAGAACTAGTACGTATCACTCGTTTGCTTCTGCTGCGAAATGTGCAAAAATCGGCAGCATGTAAACTGAAAAAATTTAGAAAGGGTAAGTTTTTACACCAAATGTTGTGGTACTCGAAAGAATATTCAGATGTGACCAGAAGAGATGAGACCTTTCTTCTGGTCACATCATAATGTAATTGTACTGACGTTAAATATCAAAATACTGAATATATTCCATGTCATATGTTCTGGTGTAAGCCAATCTAAACAGTAGCGTTAACAAAATTTAATATTGCGGCATAAACTTTCACAGGTTGTGGATGCCTTGCTGATCCTTGTAATCCTTAAGATATGGCTGGTTTTATGCTATCGTGATTGATCTCAGTAGGGATTCAGTCTAGTTTTTTTTTTCTTTTTTTTTTCAGCTATGCAAGCGGGGATATTTCGATTTTGTTTTTTAGAATCTCGATCACGGAGTCAGAATAGGACTTCAAAACCATCTTTGGCAATCTCTCCAACCAGTAACGGTGATGCATATTTGGAGCAACTTTGTCAAGAAATAGTCATGAAGTTTAACGATTCTAAAGTAGCTTCCAAGAAGCAACTCAAAAAATTGTCAAACTTTGTTGCTCAGCTTCGTGGGCAGTCAACTTCTGCGCGGACAGTCTTAGAAATACTGGAATCAATCGAAGTGAAAGTTGATGGTTTGCTTGACGTATCTAATAAACCTCTAGATCGGCGGAGACTGGATATTTGGCGCACAAGTTTTGCTTCAATAAAAGCAAAGCATTTGCGGGAAGGGAAAAAGCTTGGTAAAAATGATCATCAGCAATATCATCTAAACCAGAGAAAATCTAAAACTGGGCCTCATCGGACGCTGACTGCTGCAATTAATTACAGATACCTTGATTCTCCGGTATGTCTTTTTTTCGTGATGTCATTTTAATTATGGTGTTCAGTTGTGTACTTTTATTATCAACATTCTTGCGCAGAAAGAATTTCTTTAGAAATTTACTGGACTTTTTAAACATTTTTGTTCTAGTTTTTCTTGTAGCATTTGAAAATTTTTTTATAGATCCCAGTGGGTTCTTACGATCATGACAGTTTCTCGTACCTTAGCGTAGCTGATTCTAACACCGACTGTGTACGTTGCATATGTGGTATCACAGATGATGATGGACCTATGATACAATGTGAAAAGTGCAATTTTTGGCTTCATGAAGAATGTGTTTTCGATGAGAAACCTCTTGATGAAGTTAAAGTAATGTTTTGCTGGGTTTTTAATATATAATGAATGCTAGGACTTAGAACAAGTTTGGGTTTTGCAACTCAGTTATTACCATTATTTATTTCTCAAACTTGATCTTTTTTTATGAAATATTGTTTGTTTTAGGATTTTATTTGCATCATATGTGCTCGAAATGCTCAACGTACTCCGACGGCATCAATTACGCTACGTATCCAGCCTGATTATAATTTTAAGAACTGTACTTATTATCGGACGTTGGTGAATTTACGGCGTTTGCAAGTGCGTTTAGGTGAAACGGTGTATGTACAAAAACTTGAAAACGACAATGTGAGGGAACTTATCAATTTTTATGAAAAATTAAAATTCTGTTCTCTATTGTTCTATGAATTGGATTAAAGCAAGAAATGAAAAAGGCGAACGACACATTTTATTTTTTTCTCATGTGCATTTCCAAGCAATTTAATCAAAGATAGAGTTTTTTTCAGCTTATCAAATCAGTTTTTTGATTTTAGCACAAATTGATACTACGTCGACTGGTGGAGTGCAGGAAGCAGAGTAGTCCCGTGGCAGGTATAATCCCTACAGTATTGGAAAAAACTGATAAAGAATTTTGTCCAGTATCATTTCATCGTAAGAATGTTCGATGTTTCCGCATCGAGCGTCTTTTTTCGTTCGAAGGACATAAATTCGTTTTTGGTTTCTATTACGCACGACCACATGAAGTTTATTGTGAGCCAGGCAAATTATTCCATGAAAAAGAGGTGAATTTTTGTCTTAGTGGATTTAATCGTATTGTGATGCTCACTGTTGTTTGGTGTTATTATATCTGTACTGTAAAAGCTTTAAAGATTTATCCGGAATTCAGATGGAATTTGTTCAGATTCTTAATAGTTATTTGATGCTATTTTTTTTAAAAAAGAAAAAAAACTCTTAGAATTATCAAATGTACAGTTTTTTAAATGTATTTAGTTGAATGTTATTAGTTTATATCAAATTTTATTGTAAGTCTTTCTGGAGAACTATTTTTCAGATTTTTGCAACTAGTATGTATGATACACTTCCACTCGACGCTGTTGTTGGACGTTGTCTGGCTTTGGAATCAAGCATTTATTGTCTTGGAAGGCCAAAACTGCCGCACTATGAAGAAGTGGTATGCTTTCAGCCAGATTGGTTTTGATGTGGAGATTACTGAGGGAGATGACATTGTTATTTAATTACTGGGCTCAGTAGCTGATTATTTGATGTGAGAAATAGATATTGATAGACTGTCTGATTGGTCGTAAACGATGTTTATATAACGTTTTAGCCATTTGTTGCTTTTGCAGGATGTGTACTTTGTGGAATATCAAACAGGAAAAAATTCGAAGTTCGAAAAAATTCCTGTGAAAAATCACTATTACATTAATACTGATCCGCTCATATTTTCACATTTCAAAGAGAAATTGACCATTTCTAGAACATTTACGGTAACTATAATATTTTAGATTAATTTCTCTTTTGGTCAAGTTTAATTTTCCTTAGATACTGACCTTTAGTTCTCTTGCACAATTTAATTTTTTTTGTAATTGCATGTTTTGTAAACGCATCATTTTATTAATGGAGCTTTGAGGAATGACCCAAATCGAAAAATTCTACGCGGATGTAATAAATAAAATTTGTTTAATTCTAGCCATTTATGATGGAACAGGATATGAAGAATTTATCCCGTCTCGATACTGCAGAAAATAATAACTCCCCAGTCGAAAACAGGCGACAGCGAATGGCTAATTTAGAAATAGTTTTGCAACATTTGCCAATAACGAGCAAAACTAGAGAACCACTTGAAACTATAAGCTGTTTGTCCGATAAGATGTCAAAGCAGAAGCGATTACGTCAATTGCGTCACTGATTTTTAATTTTTTTAATCATGGGATATAATGTTGTAGAAGTTATATGGTTCATATAACTTACATCAGCAGAATTAGTAACAGCAATGTGAGAAGTGGTCAAGAAATTTCCAGTTCTCTCTGTTCAGGCAAAATTTCTTTGAAATGTGAAATGTTAGTTGAAGTCAAAGATTGAACTGGAATGGTTTAATAATTAGTCCTGTAGTTCCGTTCTAGTAGTTTTATATTTGACTTCATTTGTGCATTATCCATCCATACAGCTGATTTGATTAATGTATATACTTTTTGTAATTTTCCAATTTCCCACGTTTTAAAAACAATAAGCAACGGCGCACTCATATTGCAAACAACTGATGATGGACAGAATTAAATGCTTAGGTAATGTAGCATTATCTATAGTGGGATTACAGTGAACATTTATCATAATATTTTTTTAACACTATATAACATGAAATAGTTGCATTATATGCAGCAAGCATCTTTCCTTATTTTATCTCGTCTTCTTTCAATAACCCAGTATTTTTCTGCTGTCTTTGATTTGGTCGTGAAATTTGGATGAACTCAGCGTTGTAAAGTGTTTAATATTTTATAATATTGTACAGGATTTTTTTTCTCACCAAACAATTGTGATATATTATTTTTTTGCTGTTGTTACAAAATTGTACGTTCTTCTCACTACTACCAACAGCAGCTTCATTTTCTTGTCATTTATTGTATTTTTCTTATTTTATTAATTGCTAGAAATATTTTGATAATGCTCATGCAAGAAGATTTTGATTTACATTCAACTTGGATGTTACAGTATTCGCTTAGTTTTTAAGCTTTTACTTAATGCATTAGCAAGAAAAAAAAAAAAATTATATATCTTCATCAATGTCATTATTAACATTAATTTATCAACGGGACACATCATTATCTGTTTTCATTGTATCTGACTGATTTATTACGGTTTATTATGCAGTTTTTTTTTTTTTTTTTTTTTTTATGTCATTTCAATTTTGTTACGTTTTTTTCACAATTAGTGAATTATGTACAAGGTGATTAACTACATATAAAAGATCCTATATATAAAAGACTTCCTACACTTTATGATATTGCAATTGATAACAATACAGGAAATATAATATCAAGTTTATTAACGACGAGATTCTTATCGAGCTAACATACAGTGTTTTCATTGCACATTTGTAATCATCGGTGTTTCATATGATACTAGCAGTAACATTTGCAGTAATAGCACTATTGAGATTTCCATTTAGTGGAACGTCGGTAGTTAAAGCGAAAAGAGCAGCAAAAATTATTTGCCAAAAATATTCGATCATTTTACTTTTCTCTTTTCCTGAAAGTTTTCTTGTTTTCTTTGATACTCATTAAAGATCTTAGGATATATCAGTACTGCTTATGAATTGTAATATAATGATGCAGACAGTACTATGCATGCTACAGGTCATACTTGCAGCAAAGTTCATTTTTCATTGTTAGAGTGACAGGTATGAAACTAAATTCCAACCTTGATAATACGGTCTTTTGCAAGTCATCTGCAAATGTCTCCGAAAACTGCCAGAATGTAACAAAGCGACACTTTTTGATGTATTTGGAAGAATAGTACTGCATCTCTGGAATTCACCAGAACTAGCAATGAGATTACCATAATAAAATGATGGTAATATATGATCAAATAGTGACTGACGTATGAGCACCAGCAAAAAACAGCGACATGAGATAAAAGCATTATTTCCCATTCAACATATTATTGACATCTTATGAAAGTACTCTTTTTGAATTATGATTAAAGTATTAGTCAAATTATTGCATAAAATTTACTTTTAATTAATAAGAATGAAAAACCAGTAGTAATAAATTAACTAATAATAGCTGGTAACGCTTCATTGACAATAGTTTAACAAATTTTTTTTTTTGAAAACCAATACTGAATAATTGGAATGGAAAAATGAAGAGTTTAAATTTTTTAATAGCGTAAGAAAAAAAAGGAACCGTGTCACATCATTTATTTTGTCGAGCATTGAAAAAGTAGACGATACGATGGAATACTCATTTTGAAGTCAAACATACAAATGAACGAATAGAAAAAAACCATTATCATGCGCCATAAAATTTCTGATATTATATTGACGAAATTAATGATCCAAAAGAAGGGGGAAAAATTAAATTACCTTTTTAAAAGTGTATTTCTGACCTTTATTTCCTTTTTTTTGATAAATTTATAGTTCAATTTGTACAATTTAATTATTAGTTGGTTTTTTTTTAAAAAATTTTCACTTTTATCAAGATATAAACAAGAAGAATGATTCAGCAGCGATATTCAATCTTATGGAACTAAATATATTATACAGAAGAGAGGGGGGAACAGGAAGAGAGACCATAATGTTAAGGTTAAATTTAACACTGCTCCTAGTCATTCTTCTCTTTTAATAAGTAAAATTTAAATTTAATTCGCTATTTTCGCTGTAATTGGACAAAAATGTAGGAAAGTGGAGTCTACTTTTCTGAAGTGACATTTTAAATATACGAAATTAAAATTAAATCATTTTTGTTGATATCGAAAAGTAAGTATTTAATTGCATGTTGGGAATTTCATTTCTCTGATAATTTAAGTAAACATGATGAATTAATTAACCAAATAATCTTTTTTCTTTCCGACACATTACCAGTTGTTGTTCAATTAATGGCAGTACAATTTTATAATAAAGTTAGTGCTTGTGATCAAAGTGGAATTAATTTAATTAATTGAAAGTTAAATGATGCAAAATTGGAATGCAATTTTGATATTTGGAATGCATTTTGGAATGCAATAAAAAGAAGAAAAACATTGAAAAAGTCGAGAAAAAAATATTAAACTGATAATCCATCGTTCATTGTGACAACTGCAGAGAAGATTTCGAACGAAGATTTCATGCATGAAATACGTTGGAATCAAATTGTATAAATAATAAAAAAAATAATAATAATAAAGGATTATGTAATTCAATGAGTCATTAACCTGGCTTGCAATCGACAAGCATGCATGATTTGGTTCATTGCAATTGCAAAGTTTAGAAATATTTCATTGACGAGTAGCTACGGGCAAATTGCATAATAAATGTGCGAACAATTTATAACTCTGACTTTTTTATTGCTGAATAGTCTCGCAACCATTAAAATGCTTCTTTGCAAAAAATGGAACAAATGGAAAATTGTAATATAGTAAAAAAAAATTCTCAATTTTGATTGAAATTGTAAAAAGAATTTCCGATTCCTTTCCGCCTGCATTCAAACACCAATCCATTGCATTTTATTTCTGTTTCTGTTTATAAAAAAGATTTAAATTACTCTGCCTTATTGCTACAAGAAAAAAATTCATTTTGTTCCGTAATGTGGAATGGGAAATATGAATTGAATTGGATCGCAAATGAAATACTCGCAAGTTAAAAAGTGTGATATCTGAACCAGAAATTCGTATTTACGGCTGATTTTTCGAAACTCAAATGAAATGCCATTAATCAGGAAACGTTGAAAAAAAAAATTGGGAATAAGTGACGAGATGATCAATTAGTAAAATTGTTGTGCTCAGGGAAGATATCCTAAAATCAAGTTAAGCATAGGTTAAAACTGTAAAACTTCCCACTTTGTACCACTGTATTATAAATTAATAATTTAAAGTGAAATAATTAAGAAGTCAAATGATGTGTTACGCGAATTTCACTTTTTCCTGAATTATTACGAATTATTCATCTAATACTTCATACTTGCTTAACATTGGGTATTAGAGAGAAATTTTCCAGCTATGCAAATGCCAGACAAAGAAACACATCCACTTATTCCGTCTGTGTTTGAGGGTCTCGGACATATCTGCTGTCTCAAATTCCATCAACTGCGGAACTCTGGATATTGGTCAACATAGGTGGATACTTATTCTTGCAACTATTTATCGAGACATTTTTAGTGGGATTCAATTGAGATCTAGTAACAAATCGAAGAATGATGCATTCTTCAAGAATCGTTCCAACTGAATTAATCAAGCCTCACACTGTATTTTAGCCGATTCAAATCAAATAATCAGAAATTAGAAAGTTTTCTTCTTTTTCCGATAAGTGAATAAGTTTATATTAAATCGTTATTTTATTTCAAACTTCAGTTTTTTTTGCAATGATATTCATCCATACATCAAAGTTTAAAATGATATAATCTAAGTACATAGAAAAAAAGAAATTTTTCCTTCCTTATGGAAACATATATTACGATAACAAATAATAATTGGCTATGAAGAACCACCATGAATACTTATCTGATCATACACTAATTCTATTCCCACTGATTTTTTAATGAAGATTTTGTAAGTGACTGAATATGCGTAAAAGGTTGAAATGACAGAATACATATAACAGACAATATCAATAATAATCTGAACACAAAAGCAAATTTAAAAACTGAAATATGTTTTACTTGTTTCAATTTTCGGCAACCAAAACCACAGAAATATCATCGGTGATTCAATACAGTATAGATTGTATATAATTATAAAATTCGTCCAATTTAAATATCTCAAAAAGTATGACAATGCTTTTTTCGCATATCACTCAAGCTTCTCACTGATTTACAGACATCAGGAACACCAATTTAAAAAGCCAAAATCCCAATCCATTAGTTTATGAGGTAGACTTGAAATATTAATAAATCTCTGTAAGCAAATGTTTTTAAAGTATCTCCTCAGCATTTTAAAACATGTTTTCCTGTTTTAAACTGCAAATAGCCTGCATGAACACTTCCAGTAAAAGTAAATCTTGCAAAAAAATATTTCCTCTGTAACTAATCAATTTTTATATTTCATAGCATGTCTACTTCCTTTGAGTTATCCAATTCTAATAGTTATTTTATATAACACATCCAAGAAAGATGGTCCCACCTCACATTTCATTATCGCTTTATGATGATAATCTCAGCGCCAGTTCTGGTGAATTCTAGGGATGCACTACTATTCTTTACTTCCAAATATATATTAAATATCAAGTGTTGCTTTGTTACATTCTGGCAGTTTTCGGAGAAATTGCAAGTAACTGAAAGACCATATTATCAGAGTTTGGAATTTAATTACATACGTGTTGTTCTGATTATGAAAAGTGAGCCTTGCTGTAAGTATCTGATCTGCAGTGTGCATTATATTTATTGCATAACTATCTGCATTATTATTTTACATTTATACGTTGCCCTACTATAAGATCCTAGAATATCAAGGCAATTTGGGTGAATTTACTGATCTTTTCCCAACATATTCCAACAAATCATCTGGTGATGCTGAGTGTGAATATAACAATGTGTTGGAATAGCCTTAGAAGAAAGTCTGATTTTTTTCATGCTCACTGATTAGACTGTCCGGTATCTCCTCTTACCTAAAAAAAACACATTCACTTCAGTAACTGAATGGAAAGCATCACAACGACTAATCATCACAACGATTTGCTTCGTCTTTAAGTATTTACACACATTTCCGACGACAAAGTCAAATATATACACACTCATAATTTAATATGTGGAAAGATCAGAAAATTAGCGAATATGTGACTTTGGTGTAAACATAATACAGTAACTCGCTAAACTAAATTATATATCAATGGAATAAATTTTAACAACGCTGAAAATTGTCAAGTTATGAAAAACTTTTCGAATCTTTGATGCTATCCAGTTTAAGATTTTCCAGCATCAAAATCCTTTCATTTAAACTCGTATAACCTGAAAATGTTATTTGAAATGACTTTCACTAAAATGCGCAATCATTTGTGATCAAAAATTCAAACCAATTTAAAAATGAAGTAAAAATTAAGAATTGAAAACTTGAAAAACTTTTTTCGGAAAAAGAAAAAAATATTCTCGAATTACCTGTGATAGCATCAATTAACTGTTTTAATTCAGATTGTCGCATTACTTGATAAGTTTTTTTCAGAAAGGAATGAAGTAGATCATCCTGACGTACCGACGCTGAATAATGCTGACTGTGTGTCGAACTTCGACGTGTTTCATCTATTTTCTGAAATTTGTACGTTATTCCATAATTACTCTACGGAATTCATTAACACAGAAGTAACGACAACAAAAAATAAACCTGAATCGTATAACATTTTGTCACGACAAGATTTTTTGATAATTTTTTTCATAAGTTTCTCATCTTTTATTTCTGATTGATCTGGTATTATTGTTGCAGAGACAGTGAAGTGAAATGCTGGTTAAAGAAAGCAGTTGAAAGGAGCAAAGCGAAGTACTGTTTATAATTGTTACAAGTTATACAAAATGACCACCTTGATTTTATCAAAGAATTTGTTCACAAGTTCATATTCTCTAATGGCTGCTTTTTTTGCTCTTCTCTGTTTCAAGATTCGATTATATTTTTGCACCTTCGCTATTTTTACAGCTGAAAAAATATCAAATAATGATGTTAAAAACTTGCTAGCTCGATAATACTTATTATTTAACCTGCACATAGACCAGTTTCTATCTTTATTGCTTTTTTCGCTATTTTCTGCTCAACACTCGTTTTATTCTAGCGTTAGTTATGCCTCCAGATCCAAGTTAATTATACGTTTTTTTACAACGATAAAAGTATCTCACAGAGCATTGAAACCACTTTGATAACAGATAATACATTTCAAAGCCAAAAATAAAAAACTTACCACTTTCAAAAGCAGTGTCTTCATCTGCATCAGGCTCTGGTGGCAGTGTTAAACGGCTAATTAATTTTTCGGCGTCATTCATGAATTCCTGAAATCAGTATCATTACAGAGGAAAGAAATATCAGATAAAGTAGGTAAGAAAGAGTATAAAAGGTTGAAGAAATAGAATAAAAGATTTACAAGGATTTTTTGACAAGGACGCTTTGCATCTTGAAAATATTAAAAAATTATAAATAAAAAGGATAAAAGATAGGATAAAAACATATTCCAACACTGACCCACTCAAAATCCTCTCTTTCTGGCATATACCCCAATAACTGAAGATCGCTATCCTTCAATTTTAAACGTTCTTCTACTCCGAAAGGAAATAATGGAACATTTGCAAAAAATTGTTCTGGATACAATTCCCGCAACTGCTTCTTCACATCTTCATTTATTTTAATCAGAAGTTTTCCTTTGTATGCCTCCTAAACAAAGTAAGCTAAAAATATTTTGTTTTGCTTTCTGCAATAAAAATAGAAGCGCATCAAACAAAGAAATCATAAAATGAAGGCAAATATAGAAACTCATGAAAGAAACCATTGTTCCTTAAATATTGTCATAGAAAAATTTATAAGCTCGTAAGGAACAAAAATAGAACAAAATGTTAAAAACAAAGAAAATACCTTCAGAAATAATTTTCCCTTCGAGTCTTTTTTTCGCCTCTTCTTTCGAACGCGCTTCAAGTGCACTACTGGTTTCTTTTTTTCATACTTTTGTTCTGATTCAGGCTCTAAAATCTCTTATTACAAATCTTCATTTTTGCTTTCTAATATTTAGTGGTAAATTCTTTTTCTTACGACCATTCATTTTTACGAATACATGCATTATCTCCTTGCAAGCTGCGAAAACTTCGCTAATCTTCATGTAAAATACCAGACGAAGAATAATATAATTAAATAACTATCAGAAGTTAAGTAAACCCTAGAAATTCAAAGTGTAATAGTGAAACAATTAACCATTTCCTTCATCTGCATCTGATGAGATGCGACGAACATGAACATTACGATTACTGCTTCTCTTCTTCGAACAGGATGTTGTTAACTCGGATTCATAATCACATGAATGACTGCTGTCTGAGTTAGTTGTCACTTCGCCATCGCTCTAAAAATAAAGTGAAGCAACGATGTTTTAAGCCGATGTTTCACATATATTAGTCGATTGCAAATTAACTTACTTCATCAAAATCACTCACAGAAAGCAATCCTTTCATTTTTCCTTCGTTATCTATCTGGAAAAAAAAAGTACGCAAAAATAAATTTCAAAAATTGTCAGCTGGGTAAATCATAAAATTTTACATGCTGAACAATAGCTAACCTTTCCAATCAACATGCTTTCCGAAAGCGACTATTGCCTCTATCATTGTGTAAAAATGAGAAACAGAGAACTCACTCTGAAGAATTCCACAGAACGTGGTGAATGAGATGGAGTCATGGGATGTGGACCATCATTTTTTTCAAAATTGTGCTCGTGTTCAATACCACTTTCTTTTGCTGAACTCTGTATACGTGAAGTACTAAATTCATTCTTAAACTTCATCAAAGGCTCTTTGAACTGATCGAACCAGTTTGGATCGTCCAAATTTATAGACTGATTCCAGTTACGAAAAAATTCAGCAATATCTGAAAAGTAAATAGTTTTGAAAGACTGTTTAACTCTCTATGTGAAACAGAAGAAATGAGCAAACAAAACATACATTGCCAATCTGAACTATTTATTTCATGTCCTTGACCAAGCGCATCTAAATCAGATTGTGATAAACTCACTTCTTTATCCCTTTGAATATTGACATATGGCCTGGAAAAAAATGGCATCAAAACAAACATAATCTAGTTCGTATAATTTCAAAAAACGTCGGTTAATATTGATAAAATGATTACTAGTCAAAATAATAGAATATAAATCTGCTGAGTGAGACATTTTTTCGAGTAACACTAAGCAAAACAAATGTGTGAAGGAAAAAATAAAATTTGAAGGTCAGAAACCAGAAACAAACAGCAGTTGATGTCTAAAGTCATTTTCCAGCAGTTTAGAGCAACTCAATAATAAGATACTGCAAATCGAACAATTCTGCTCAATGAAATATATCCAGTACTCGATTCCAAGACAAAAACTATAAAATAATCCAAATATGAAATATTTTCAAAAAATTACCCTGAACTAACACTTGCTGCATATCGACCAAAAGGTCCACGTATAAAAACTTGATCAAAACGTTTCCTCGCATCATCGGCAGTTTTATCGGTATCCAGATCTGCTGCAATTTCTTCCCTGAACGATAAATGATAAAAAAATCGTGAACAGAACAATATATAACAATCTAATGACAAAAATTGCTTTCAAATACAACCAACAACATTTATTATTTGATTTCATATAGTTTAAAAATATATTTTAAAATATAAGTGTTTAAAATATTTTGAAATATAACTTATAAAAATATAAGTGTAAACTGGAGAATGACAAAATGATGCGACTTATTATTCCACTATACTTCTAGAAGAGTCATGGGAATTCTCTAAGATTTGATACGTATAATACTAAAAAGATTATTGCAAACCGGCATCCAATCATCTTCTTATCATACTATCAAGACAGACATACTTCGCAGACAATTATATTATTAAATAAAGATTCGCAAACAATTGTATTATTTAATAAAGAATGAAGAATGAAGGGAAAATGGATAAAACTTGAATCTGATCGAAGTATATCTATAATTATGTAATAAAATTTTTTCAACAGCTCAAATTGAAACATACCAATTGCCTAATTTGTGCTTATGTGCTGCTTTGATCAATTTCAAATCTTCTTTCCAACCCCAATGCTTATCAGATGTTGTTGGAAATAATGCAGGTCCTTTACGATCTATAACAGTGTATGCATGTCCACGTTTGTGAGGACCACATTCTGCACCCATTCGAAAACACTGTAAACATTATTACTGTTATCATTATTATCATTATTATTTAAGAAGAAAAAGGAAATGTAAAATTCTCATATTTTCCAACGTATAACACGCTAATACACTAATTTGTCATATCAATTGCAATGTTCCATTTCTTTTACATCTTTCGATTAAATATATATCTAAATTGAAACAAACTTTACATTAGCTATAGCGCTATTTATCAGCTTGTAATAATATTCCATTTGAATCAAATAATATTTACACTAAATTTTATCACTATTTTTACATTTCTCAGTTTAACTCTATAAATTCATTATTAGTTGCAGTAAAAATCTCATTAATAATGAAGTAACGTTCTTTTAAATGCTTAGCAAGTAGGAATAAATCTTTATAAGTTATATCATCAAACAGTTAAATTAATTGTTCTATTTTAATAACATCTTTCAATTCTTACGGAAAATATAGCAAAAAAAGGATATAACACATACGGAAACGCATAGTTTCACGTCAATTCCTTTTTTCTGACAATTATCACATTGAATATACATAAACTTTGCTGGTATCAATGAAATCTCACAGTTACAGCATATGATTTTGTCAGTATTCATTTCATCCATCTGAAATGTTATCATATGTCTGATTGAATTGATAATTATCAAGTTGTCATTGTTATTTGATCTAACTTCTTATCAATGTTATCAACAATGTTTTTGCTGTTGTTGTATTCGAATATTCAAACAAAATTCAAAATAAATTAAATGATCAAATTTACGTACAGGCATACTTGGTAATTTAGCAAACAATGTATCACGTACTAAAATGACGAGATAAGGGATTTCCGCTGCTATCGTTTTTCACTGCAAACAATCGTTTACAGAACCACGTCATATCAGCGGAGAAATGTTTGGATGTTGTCATTTAGTAGGTTTTGTAATTATTTATCTACCAGGTTATTAGTCTGTTTTGGTTATTGGATTGTTGATTTGAAAATTATATTCTTTACGTGCACAGAACTGTCCTTCTTCCATGCACGACTATCAGAATGTCCTTTTTTTTCGTAGTTCAGGAACTATTCTCTTTGCGTAAACAACGCAAGAACTGTCCTCTTCTTGTTCATAGCTCAAGAACTATCCTCTTCTTGTTCATAGCTCAAGAACTATCCTCTTCTTGTTCATAGCTCAAGAACTATCCTCTTCTTGTTCATAGCTCAAGAACTATCCTCTTCTTGTTCATAGCTCAAGAACTATTTTTTGATATGATGGGAGCTGTTCTTTTCATTAAAATTCGAAAAGTATTATACACATGTATGATATGACTGAGCTACTTAACAATTCAAGTCGTACAACCACAATCAACGATGGAAGTTTTGACTCTTGGCTTTTAGCCTGCTTCAAGTTTAGAAGTATTTTCTGACTTTTAGTAGTTCATAATCTTTTCCATTCTGAGGTTTCCTTTTTTTTCATCTTTATTTATGACACTGTAAAAGAAATTGTTGTCTTCGAGGAAAAATAGATTTTATTTGATGCAATTAAAATTTCTCATTATTTTGCTTTTCTTTGAATCCTACGTCATTTTCCATGGAAATACTTATTAACATAAAGTGAAAATTTTTGTTTATCAATTTAGTAATCCTTCAAATACTTTAAATTCGCTTCAGAATATGAGGCGTCCCACTAATATTTTCATATTTTCCCTCCCTAAAATGATCTTAGATTCTTTCTCATCCTATCCCAATGAAGTTAATGAGTACCATTGATAACAATAGCATGTGTAAGTTCAGTATTTAAACTCATAAACTCATTAATGGAAGTTTGGATTGAACGTTGTGATGAACATGAGGAAATGAATGGCGATAGAGTAGAGTCCAAGCATTAGTGTCTTTAGTCATTCCAAATTTGCTTTTTTTCAAATTATTTAATCAAAATCATTACTAAGCATCTTTGTTTCTTTTTTTAAATGAATTTTTTTCTTCTAAAATAAAATTTAATTATGTATATATATCCCAACTTAATTTTACTGCTACTTAATTTTACTACTTAATTTTGTTGGAAAATTCATGCCATCAAGTGAATTATCATTCTTCATATAGATTGGTAATTATTCGGGATTTTGTTGACTGCGAAGAATTCTAACCAAGACTTGTTTATTTTCTCAAAATTTCTGAGAAAAATTTTCTCCCTCTTAGGATAATAGATTACTTCATTAAATGAATTATTAATTGTTTGTTTCGTATAGAGTTTTACGTACTTGTAGTATTCACTAATGACAGTATCACAAACAGCTCATAAAATTATTTATTGTTGACGCTATGTTTTTTGTTTTTACATTTCCGTTTCTCTCTTTAATCTTCAACTAAATCCTATATATTGGCTGCTTTCATTTATATTATCGCTAAAAAATGAATTAGGATAGCTGGGAGATTTTAAGTCTTCGCCAACAGTTTTCAATGAATTTCTTATTTTTTCTATTTACTCATCTTTCACGCTTCTCTTAGTTATTTTAATATATCAAACATCAAACAATATCAAATAATCAAACAATAAAAAAAACTTTTTTCATAATTGACGAATATTAAATTTTAACAAAATTTTCCAGTTTATATCATTGAGACAGAAGTTTTAAGTAACGGTTGTGTCCACTTGTACATTTGACCATTTGTTCATTTGGCTATTCGTCCATTTGTGTTTGCAGAGAAGATAATGATTTATGTGCGTAACAGCGAATAAATTGTTTCACTGACATTTCTCACAAGGAATCACATAATACTCATCAAGGTGAAAAAGGATAATTTATAATTGTATTGGTTATGTAAAGAAGGGTAATTTGATCACATATGACATAGTAATGCAATGATTAAAATATACCTAAAAAAGGTAATCATTCAGATATATTATATATAATATGTATAAATAAAAATTTATTCATATCCAACTTATAATTTAAAATATTATTCTAATTAAGAAATTGGGTCAGCAAAATGCTTTTCTGCTTCATTTTTCCTTCTCGGATTCATTTAATTGTGATTTAAATCTACTCATAAAAAATTTCTGAAATTTTTAAATATTCAAGCATTTTAAATTATAAATTTGATATGATTCGCAAATAATTCGCAAATGATGAAATTTTATTAGTACCATATGAAATTAATCGATGAGAAAAGTATGATTAGTGCTGAAGATGTTTAGCTGTCAAGGCCTGCTCAGGGCATGGATTAAATTCAGCGGAGATATTAAGGCGAAATAACTTCTTGTGACCATTCAGTTGACCTCTTTGGAATAATCGTTCACTTCATGATCATTTATTTGTTGTTGACGATAAAAGGTAAAAGCTATACAGAGCTTTTAAATGTGCAAAGAAGGTCAGAAACACACTGATCGTCGATCGACTCATAAAACAAACGATTCCGATATGCAACATTCAGGGTTTTAAAATCCCAAATACAATGCAAAACTAACACAACATTATGTATAATCTAATTTATGAAATAATTTTAAAAAGATCTGAAAACTAATTTATGAAATATCAATCATTCCATTTAATTAGGACATAAATCTATTCGTAAAAAATTTTTGAAAATTTGAAAAATTTCTGCTTTTTGCAGAAACATCAACCATTTCTATCATTTATTTTTTTATTGAAATTTTGTTTTAAAATCCTCAACTTTTAAATAATTTTTTACATGGCAGAATTTTTAAAATATTTGTTAAAATTTTTCATGTCTGTATTTTATATGTTTTCACTAGTAAATAAAATATCAAAAAGTGATGATAGTAATAATTTGAATTTAAAAGCTAATAAATATTTAGTTTATAAATGGAGACTTCTATCGATAAGACTTGGGTCGACTCATACTCGCTGCATATACACATTTCATATCATCAATTACATCATTTACAATGCTATTTTTATTAAGTATAGCATTCGTTAAATATTACAATTGTGTCGAATAAAATATTCAAATTAATTAATTCACTGCATATTAGTGAAAAGCTTATAAATTTCATCAAAATTTCAAATTTTAAATTTTGGTTATTTTTATTTCATTAAGCTTTTACAAAAATTTCCGAGAAATAAAGAAATTTAATTGATATCATTTGCTTAAATTGCAGTAAAAAAATACTTCTTAAATTAATCGATTTTTTTCACTAAATATAAAAATTTCAGACTTAAATAAATTTAGCTTGAGAATTTATGCCTTCATTAAATTAAAAAAACGTGAAACATGGTTACGACATTCTGATGTGCTGATAAACTTGAACAGAAGACTAACTGTTATTTATGGAAACTTTTTGGAACTCCTCAATCTGATTTGTTTAGGGAAGAGCTTGAAGATTGCAATTGAAGTAACATGCGTGAAAGATTACCTGTAATTATATAACAATTACTATGTAATTGTAGTTGTACTGCAAGTATCATCAAAAATCCACTTGTGATGCGCAAATTATCAGCAAATTTCAAAACTATTTGCAACGGGCAAATACTAAAAGGAACTGAAATTTTTGAAATTTGAAAACGCCGTTTTAATTTAAAAGCACGATTATACGGCTTTTGCATAATTTATTCCTTTTCTGTGTATTTTTCATCATTTATAAAATCAAATCATTCTTATTGTTAACGATTATTGAAACAAGAATTTTTATAATGAAATGTTCCTTGCAAATTATCAATTAGATGGATAACTTTTGCTATAGGATATTGAGAAAAAGTATTTAAAATGACATTTAAAATAAAGTGGGAGAGGAAGAAAGAATTCAGTTGAATTTCTTATAATTTGCATGCAATTTTTCTGATATTTGAATAAATCAATGAAGCTTTATGGATAGACTTCAACTTTGTTATTTCTCATATTACTTTAAGTTGTTTCACGTCCAAAACTATGGTATTTCAAATTAAGGAAAATTTTATTAAAATTTGAAAAATTCTTTAAAGAAAAAAACAAAAAGCCGAGTATTTTTGCTTCCCGTTTATATTGATTGTTTGCATAGTTGAAAATTATTGTCATTAATTAATTATAAGTTATGATTTAAAATTAAAATAAATGTTGGAGCTTTTTGAGCTTACTTTTGCAACTCATGACGGATTGTTTAGTAACAAAAATTTGATTAAATATATTATCAAAATATTGATGAATAATTAGATGATAGCATTGATGTATCAAAATGTTGCAAGAAAAATAAAATGAGCTCGTATCATCAGAGGTAGTTTGAAGATGAGAGTTATGTTATATCGTACAGAGTAGTTCGAAAGTGAAATGTATTTTGCAATTAATTTTTCTTTGTGGTTCGTTGAATCGAATCAAAAGTTTTAAATTTTATATCAAAAAAGTTTTCAATTCTTTTCACTTGATTTAAGTTGTAATTATGAGGAAATTTGAATTATAAAAAAAAAAAAAAAAAAAAAAATGGAAATCATTTCAGTAAATGATTAAAATTAAATATTTCGCAGCATTCGAGAAGAAATTGTTTCTTTTTTTTTGCCATCGTTGTAGCACAAAGTTATTTTTACTGTAATACAACAAAAAAATTTTTGTGCAATTGAAAACTGACATGAACTGGTTTTCAGAAGTTTTCAGAAATTATTTCAATATAGTCTTTTCTAATCTCTTTCAATTTTCAACATAGTCTTTTCTTCTCTTTCCTGCTCTCCAATAATAATGTGCTCCTTTCTCTTTTTCAATTTATGAAATAATTTTCATTCCCTCTCGTCGTCTAAACAAACATAGGCGTTACTATGGTTAACAATGAAATGAATTTGTGTTGTGTATTTGGCATCAATCGATAAGTAGCCATTGGTTTTTTAATTTTTTCATTTTATCAATTTAATTTGTTAAATTTTTACTAAAAATTTCAATCATAAATAATAATTAATTTATTGATAATGAAAAGAATGCTTTTGAATAGTAATGAAGTAAATTTTACTTTTAACAGTCATTTTAATTTGTAGCTTTTCCTTTTAAATTATCAATTTCTATTGATTCCCATTCACTTTCAACAAGCACTGCCATTTTCTATTCTTGATTAACCTTTAGTCTTTTCGTATACGAGTAGACGACGACGGATTAATCGTTCTATGTTCCTTTTATTTAGATTTGTTGATGAAGGATTGAAATTATTATCAAAAATTTAACGAATTGATTATTTTTGTTTTGATCACTTTCTTTTACACATCCATCATGATGATATTTCGGGAACTGTTTCCACATCCATATTATGATATCTCGGGAACTGTTTCCACATCCATATTATGATATCTCGGGAACTGTTTCCACATCCATATTATGATATCTCGGGAACTGTTTCCACATCCATATTATGATATCTCGGGAACTGTTTCCACATCCATATTATGATATCTCGGGAACTGTTTCCACATCCATATGATGATATCTCGGGAACTGTTTCCACATCCATATGATGATATCTCGGGAACTGCTTCCAGTATTTTCACTGTAACAAATCAGTCATTTCATTAAGCTAGCTAGTTCTCTTTATTTTTCTTATTTCTTTTTCTGTTTTATATTTGCTACACAATTTTATTTGCATTATTGGTAGTAATTTTGTTTGAATAAATTTATTAAATTTACAATAGAATAAATTTTGTTAATGATAAAAGCAGCAAATTTATTAATTTGAAATGTTTCATTTCTTTCATTTGACAGTATTGTTAATTGGAGCACAATAGCTGGCATAATATTTCCCTGTAATATCATTTATCAAAGTAATATATTCCATTAATGATAGAATTAAGTAAATAAGTAAATAAATATTTCAGTGGACAGATGAAAAAAGAACTGAATATACATTAAACGTTCTAATGTTCAAAAAATTAGATAAAAATTGATATGCTTAACAAATAATATGAGAGATATTTGTTGGAAATTTAATTAAATTCAGAATGACAAATAGTTTCATTCAAAAAGCGCTCATTGTGACGAATTCTATCATAACACTGTTTTTGTCTGTCACATTTACCTGGCAACGTTATCGCACCCACATGCAAATTCGTCAACTGACATCATCAGCCAATCGTATTCTTACGCCGGAAAATTTAAATCCTAATGTTGTCGCCATGGAATATGCTGTTCGTGGTCCATTGGTCATTCGAGCTTTAGCTATCGAGAAGGAATTGCATGAGGTTAATTTTGATAAACTGTGAAATGAAATTTTTTTGAATTTTCATTAATTTTCAATTTTACAATTTCTGAGGTTCAGTTTATAGACATAAAATTAAATTTCGAAAATTTTTGTTTGTAAAAAAACACACACATTATTTATATGGAAAACTTTTAAATAAAATCCCATGCTTGATTTTAATTTTATTTTTCTTTTTGTCTTTAACTGGGTTTTTTCATGTCCAAATTATTCGTGTTTTTAATTATAATGTAATTGGTGAAAAGAGAGAAGAATTGGATTAATTGATTAATTACGGTCAAGGAGCACTCAATTCTTCGCATTTATTAATTCATATAAATAATTTGAATTAAACTTATCTGTTAATAGCTGCAATAATTTGATAAGGGTAGAATGTGATGCTGTTTTAGTAAAAGATCATCTATTTATTCGTTAAATTCAATTCAACCTTTTTCAAGTTGCATATTAACTGTAAATCTTACTTCTCATTAGAAGTGATGGGGATGCAATATTTTTTTAATTAATCCATTTCCATTTAATCCATAGTGTACGGTAACATTTGTTGGTTCGTTTTTCTCGAAATACCTGGACAATGTCTGAAGCGGCTTTGTAAATTCCATATAATTGCATTACAATTACAGTTTTCAAGTTAGTTTTTTTGATAAGAAAAATATGATGTAAAATGAGAAAATATAGAATTTACGCAATCACTTCCAGACATTTCCAGATGTTTCGAACAAAAGTTCAATTTAAAAGGAATGAATAAAATGTTCAGCAATGAATTTCACTTAATTTAAGGGAGTAAAAAAATCATTTAATAATGTCATCAAAGCAAATATTGGCGATGCTCATGCAATGGGACAAAAACCAATTAGTTTTATCCGACAAGTTTGAAATTTTCTCTTTTTTTAACTTTCCACTTGGCACTGCTTATTTTGCTCATTGATTCATTGAAATTGCTGAATTCTTTCTGTAATCATCAGGTAAACAATTAACAAATGTCGATGATTGTTAAATTATTTTGCTTAATCGGTCCATTTTTAGGCCTTTTTTTCGTCCTATTTCATCTAATAGGTATTCATTAATGGATATTCTGATGGTTTGAAGAGAACAAAATAATAGGAAAAAATTAGATTATTTTTTTATAATGTAAGTTTAAATTAGTCGTAAAATTTGAGAAAATCGAACTGATTAAATTTTTCACTTCAAATCTTAATGGTACAAAAGCAATCGAGCACCCATTTCATTATTTCTTTTCATGGTTATTTATTAAACGAATAACTTGATAGTTTAAAGAAAAAAAAGAAATGATAAAAATGTTTACCATTTGAATTCCATTAAGCTTGTGCGACATAAATTTGAAATAATGCAGTGTGCAGGTTTTGGCATGTGTAACTGATCCGTCATTAATAAATTCTGTAAAATATCCGGTAGATGTTCGGCAGCGTGCAGGATTACTGCTCAATGATTGCAGTGGGCATAGTGTTGGTTCTTACAGGTGATGAATTTGGCGTTCTTTTTTCTTCAAATCATGATTTAAGTTTTTGTTAAAATCATGATTCAAATTACATCTGTTTTTAATTTACATTTCTCCTCATGAGTCATGCAATAGAAAAAGTAATAGTTAAGAAAGGAATGATTTACAAGGAATACCACAATCATACAACTATCATTGAGACTGATCAATTTAACACACTGAATAATTAATTTAGCATTTAGAATTATAATGATGACGCATTGAATACTGTATGGTTGTTGCGAAAATTGAAAATTTGATAGAATTTCAAATTATTTTAGTCTTAGCAGTGGTCTTGAAATTATTCGAAAACACGTAGCAGAATACATTACTCGTCGAGATAATGGTATTCCATCAAATCCTCAAGATATACTTCTGTCCAATGGAGCTTCAGACAGTATACGTGTATGATTTCTTAATATCGCTGCAAAATTTTAAGAAAAAAGAAAACAAAATTTCTTACCTTTAATGGAATTTTTTCCAAACAAATACTACTTTGTTAATTATCAAAGTAAATTTACGAAATGCTTAGAAAAACGAAGTTTTCTTTGAAAATTTGCAATTTTAAAAATATCATAAATTTCTCGTTTTAAACTAATTGAAATAATATTTGTTCTTCAATTTAGATTTTATGGTCACAAATTAACACATATTTTTTATTGTGATATTTGGAAAGAAAAATGCTTTAATTACTATAATAGTTCAAAAGTTATATTTTTATCCGATGTTTTCATTCATAACTTCCAAAATGTATATTTGCGCTTTTTAAATGTCACCGTTTGAAATTCTTTTCTCCCTACAATTTCATTTCAGAATATTTTGAAATTATTCATTAGCAAGGATGGTAAAAATAGAAAAAATGGTGTAATGATACCCATTCCACAATATCCTCTCTATTCTGCATCAATCGTGGAATTTGGTCTTGGACTGGTTAGTTAATTATTTAGATAGTGATAAAGTCAAATTATAGAGGATCAATAAATGATCAGTATAGTGCACAAATTTTTCTTAGTCTAATTTTATTGATACAAATTTAAAATTTAAAATTTTCAAAATTAAATTGTAGTAAAATGAATATCAAAAATATAATTTGTTAAGGTAGGCTATTATTTGGACGAAAGTAATAATTGGGCTTTAAATATTGATGAACTTGAACAAACCTACAAGCAATCTTTAAATGAATTCAACACCCGAGTGCTTTGTGTTATCAATCCTGGTAATCCAACAGGTATGCATAACTTGTCATCTGTTTTCATAATTTATCATAATCATTAACTGTTTAGCAAATTCTTGGAATTTGCTAAAACTTTTTCTGGAGGGAAAAGGGAAAGATATGACACATAATGAATAATACATAATTAATTTTCTTAGCAGAAAAAGTTTAAGTTTGTTCAGCAAAGTCAAACAATACAGTAATCAAGTAAAAAGGTAGAGAGGAAATGTGGAAAACAAATAAATACGGCAAATGTATGAAATGCTTACTGTCTAAGAGTTTTTTTTCACATCATAGTACATCACTGTATTTTTTTTTACTTTGATTTAGCATTTTTCAGTGAGACGTTTGAAAAAGTTCTGATTTGAAAGAAAGAAAGATATTCTTCGATTTCAAAGTTTGTTTGAACTGACATTTTAACTAATTAATTTTGATAAATATTTTAGGGCAGGTTTTATCCAGAGAGAACGTCGAAGAAATTATCAAATTTGCCTATAAGTACAAATTATTTCTCTTAGCCGATGAGGTAAGCTACAATGTTTTTGCTGGTACAAAATATATCAGAAATTTTTATATATTAGTCGAGAATCGTCCAAAAGAATTTAAAGTTTAAATTGAAAATTAAGAGGTTGGTATTTATCAACCTCTAATTAATCATTACTTCTTGTCTTACCTGGTTAATTAATTATTGTATTCGTTTGTGCTTCAGTTGCAATTTCTCAAAAATTTATGTGTCTTTCTTCACAAAAATTTGCAAATTTATTTTGTTTTTATCATGAAATACTAAAAATTACAATTTCTTTTTAGAACTGAAACATTTGCACTTGTTTCACTTCCAGGTGTATCAAGACAATGTCTACGAGAAGGATGTTAAATTTCATAGTTTCAAATCAGTGATGAAATCAATGGGCGAACCTTACTCGCAGTAAAGTTATTTGACTTTAAATTAGTTAGGATATTAGATTGCAAAATTTAGATTTAATGAAACAATAATTCGCAGAAAAAGAAAATTGTAATTGAAACCTTTTTTCTTTCATATTATTCTATTAGGATGGAATTGTGCTCATTTCATTCATGCTCGAAAGGTTATATGGGTGAATGTGGCCTGAGAGGTGGATATGTTGAAGTGGTAAACGTCGATCCGGATATTTTCCGTCATTTGCAAAAAATGACTTCCGCAAAACTTTGCTCCACTGTACTTGGTCAGGTATGAGTATATAACGGAATTATTTGTTTACCTTCTCGATTTCTCGCTAAATTCCGATTGGTTTTTAAATTTCATTGAAAATCTATACTTTTTTCTTTATTTACAGTGTGCAATGGACTGTGTGGTAAAACCACCAGAACCCGGTGAACCTTCATATGATCAATGGTTAGAGGTAGCTTTCCTAATCGATTAAAAAAAGAATTTTAATAGTGATGACTGCTTAATTATCCGTTTAGTTTCCTGGATTCCTAATTCTTGCCACTGATAAGTCTTTCTTCTTTGTAATCACGAAAAAAAGTGTCAAAAGTTTTAGGAGTTGATTGAACAATGGTTTTGAAAATTATTTAAATGATGAAAGAAGGAATTTTGTAGGAGAAAACAGCAATATTGGATTCACTGAAGGATCGTGCAAGAATAGTGTATCAGGCTTATAATTCTGTCGATGGTATCAAATGTAATCCGGTACAAGGTGCAATGTATGCATTTCCTTGCATTGAAATGCCTCGGAAAGCAATTAATAAAGCCAAGGTTAATGATTGAAAAGTGTTTAATTTTTTATTAAATTAAAATTTTGTTGGATAATTTTTTTTACCATTGCTTTTTTTATTCCGTTATTGTCAATTTCTTTGAATGAAAAAATTGCTATTATTTGAAAGGGAGAGAGAGCGAAAAAATCAAGTGCTCCCACTCATCTTCAAATATAACTATGAATTTTGATTTTAATCTATTTTGGCTTGATTTATTTTGTAAAAATTTTTTGCAGTCACTGAACCAGGAGGCTGATTTTTTTTATGCAATGCAACTTCTTGAAAATACTGGTATTTGTGTGATACCTGGAAGTGGTTTTGGACAGAAACCTGGAACATATCATTTCCGGTTAATTTTAATCATTTATATGCAATCTATTCATTTTATTTTCCTACTTTAAAACTCAACTGACATGATAATAGAGTTTTTTGCAGTGTGTTTAACATGTAGCAATTATAACAAGAGTTAAAAGGTTGTATTTTTTGATTGTTTAAGCGGAACAGCTTATTTTTGTTGCTTATTCTTGAATTTCTTTAAACTATTAATTTTGTAACATTTTTAATATTAAAATTCCATCTCAGTTATTCTAAAATGACATGGAGGTTTGTTTAGTATTTAAAATTTACATATTAACATATATTATCAATTATTATTTCTGTTTACCGTTGTCTTATTTCCTATATTAATTTCAGAACAACAATACTGCCACAAGGAAATGTATTGCATGATATGTTGGAACGATTCGGCAAATTTCATAAGGAATTTATGAAGGAGTATTCTTGATTTAATCACTAATTCCAGAATTTTGTGAAACTAGGCTCCGCTCTACTTTTATTATTACATTTTAATTGTTTCATTGTGCTAGTATTGTGATCTGTAATCTTCTCTTTATGAATTGTTGAATACCTCAAATTTCTAAACTTTTAAATTGCAATAATTGTCTGTCCTGCAAATCATTTATTGCACTGATTTTAGCTATTGTTTTTTATTGTTTAAAGGTGAAATTGGCTAAATTGAAATATGTAATCTTTCCTTCACTCTCTCTCTCTTTTCTTCCCTCCTCTCTCTTCGTTCGTCTTTGTGTTTCTTTCAAAAATTCATCAAAAATCGCTAAATCCCGAAATTTGAATATTTTTTTTATAACAATTTGTACAGTTTATGAATTATGTCTTGTTTTGAATAAAAGTCAATAGTTTAAAGAGGTCTTTTATGTAAGGATTCAGTTTTATCATTTATCGAAATTGCTGTATTTTTTCTTTCTTTCTTTCTTTGTGAAATTCAAATTTCTTTCTTCGTGAAATTCAAGTTTGGACTCAAATATTAAACTTTATAAATAAATTTGTAAAACTTGCTCTTTATACTAAATTTTAATGCGAGAATTTGAAAGAATTAACATTCATTTGATAATTTGAGGATATATTGAAACAATTATAAAAAGTATTCGTGCTGGCACATAGTGCTAATGTGATATTGTTAATGGTGGAAGTTAGAATTTCAGCTAAGGAAAAGATGGAATTCAAAAAACATTGTATTAATAATTTTCAAGTTTCAGCATCTTAGCGTCAAAAACTCCATCATTTAACCGAAAAAATTTTTTGCGGCAAATTTTGAGCAAAACCAACGAGAATTTATTGCATAGATTTGTTTTTTAAAAGTTCAATTTAAAGGTCATTTTGGATTAACACTAATAGTCTGAACAACAAATAGTAAATGGCTTGAATTTCATTTAGAATAGTAATATTAATTTGCATTTGTAACTAACCTGAATTACCTTGGAGTTTCCACTTCGTTCTGCTCGTAGTACGATTGGTAACCGTTTTAAGTATTATCGTTATGATTTCATCCATCGAAGTCAAAAATTTGTCATATCCGGGATATTTCATGTTGGTTTAATTAATTTGGATTATATAGTCAGTTAATTTTTTATGCAATCATTTGTACAAATTATAAAATATTTTCTTATCGTTTTATTTCAAAGGTTCAATAACGTCTAAAACTTAAAATGACGAAATTATTCTTAAGATTTCGAAGAAATAATTTTAAAGAAAATATTTTTCTCACAAAAATCTCGTGATGATTAAGAATCTAGCAATAGTTGCTGATAATCTCACAGCTATTAAAAAGTTAATTATTACTACAAATTGATCATAATCATATTCAATAAATGTTTTCAAAACCGTAATACAATTCTGAAGCATAATTTTTACGAATGTTTACTTTGATTTCTGTTCCTGCAATTATTGCTAAAGCTTAGCAAAATTTTAAATAATTAACTGTCAGAATGTTGAATTTTAACAATTAATTAGTTTGCGTACCGATTTGAAGTTTTTTTTCTCTTCAAACGTTTGTATTACTTACCACTAATTAGGTTACAGTACTTTGTCTTCTTCTTCCATCTTCGCTTTACGATTCGAAAAAAGTTTTATTTTGAAATGTTTTTTCCTGCCTTTTGAATTGCTTTTTCCGCACTAAAATTGAACCAATTATGCTAATTATCAATCAAAGAAAACTTTCATTTTTTTTTGAATTTGAAATTTTTAATAATGCAATTTTGTACTCTTTCTCTCTTTCTCTTTCTCTTTTTCTCTTCGAATAAAAGTATGTTTAATCAGAAAGTAAATTAACTGAGACATATTCTCTTGCGATGGAATTTTCATTCAATAAATTAATCACAAATAATTATATCATAATTTACTTTTGAATTTTCTATTAGTTGTTTTCTATTTTCATTTCAAGGAATTACCTTGCCACTATATAAATACAAAAAAAAAACGGTAAAAAGTAAAACAGAGAGTAATAGACAGGAGGAGAGAGAGAGAGAGAAAGAAGAAGTGAAGGAAAATTTATCAGTGGTATTCTAACGCAAATGATCTAGACGAATTTCAAAAATCTCAAAAAATTTTCGAAAATAGCCTTTATTTGTTCTTTTTTTTTGCTTGCAACAGTAATATTTCAACCTGTGAAAAGAAGCAATACCTGAAAAGGAATTCTCAAAATGATGAATTGTTGAAACTGTAAAACTTGATTTCATTTAGTTGCCATATGGCTTTTTCTATTGATTCAAATCCTTCGCTTTTAATTTAATCGATAAAATCGTTTTTTTCGATGTATTTTTAAAATGACGAGGAAACAGTAAGGAGCAAATCTAATTTCCAAAAAATTAATTGCATTTTTTAGTAGTTTTTGAAAATATGATAATTTTCAATGAACAAATAATATCAATTAAGAATAATGATTAGTAGAAGACGATCAATTATTGAAAATGAATAATTAACAGACGAATAATTACCAACGAAAGAAAAAAAATTCCAATTTTTTTGAATCTGAAAATCTGACAACTGAAAAATCTGACAACCTTAAATACAAACAGACAAACAAAATTATCAATGAATGAAAGATGGCAGCAATGTGTAATTTGAAACTTCATCAAACTTTTAAACTTATGTCTTCGACAAACAAATTTTATATAAAACGGAAAAAACAATGACAATATGTTAAACGATAAGTCCATTAATGAACGAGCAAATGTTCTCTTTCTTAATAACTTCACAGTCATTTGCACACTTTCGTTTAAGGAAAAAACTTTAATTTGCTCAATGAATTTATTTGGAATTTTTAAAAAGTTCATTTTTGACTTGTTAGTTTTCGTATCTCTGCTCGTATTTTCCATTCGGTATTTTCATCATTTACATTACACTTTACTTTACAAAAGTGCAGAGAAATTCGTTTTAAATTTTGAAAGAAGGACAGAGGATAGGGAATGTTTGATAAATTTTATTACTTTTTTTGTCATCTCATTGCCTTTTGTTGATTTTTGTTGGAATTAATTAATAATTTGCATTAAAATTTATGGAGCAAAATTGATTGCTTGTTTTCCGCTCAAACTTTTATAAAATCATTTCAATTATATAATCATTCTGATTCAATGACCCATCTGTGAACAATTTATTTACAATTCTTCCCACAGTCTCAAAAGTTTCCTTGTCCTTCTTTACACTATGTACTGTAATAATTATATTCGTTATGTATACTTACATAATGATGATGCATTATTATGCACTACACATCTACATTACCTGCATTACAAATCATTTGTTTCAATAGCAACCGGTTGGTCGCTCCATTTCTATCCATTTATTTGTTTTACAGGCATCTCCTTTGTCATGGAAAAAAACTTGCGGGCCCTCGTGAAATTATAAGCTATGTTAATATTTGCATATGCTTGCGATACGGTTTTCCATGCCATACAGGTTTCAACTGAAGAATCAGGCAAAGTGTGTCCACGCGCAGCATGGGCTCGTTAGCTTTTGTGTAACTATTCTAGGTAAAGGACAACCCTTACTCCAAACTTGGACAGATTGAGTTTGATTAGTTCTGCAAGGATATCCATCTAACAGTAAGATACTCAAAGAAAATCTACGGCCTGAGGATCTCGTTCTCACCGTTCAAACTTGCTAAGTCCTGGCAGGTGAATTTTTGGAGCAAAGATTGCGGGCAGCTTTCACGTATGCTGTATCTTACTTGAAAAATTCACCGCAAGGATTCATTAAACGTGGATGAAATCTTCCAAATCTTCATTTGCGAAGTCAAGCCACGGTGAATGGTGGCATGTATTCACGCAAAAACATTCAAAAATATTTTCTGCTCTCTGACTTTTATCTTATGTTACTTACTTCACAAAGGAATAAAAAATTTTCTTAGAAATAAGTGAAGATTTGCGAATTTATGCTATTGAATGATTATAAATATTTTCTCATCGTCTTCTATCAACCATACATTTCCTTATACAATGCCTTATCTAATGGAATCAAAATATTAAACTTACATTTATTTATTAAAGGCAAAATTTTATTTTTAATTATCTTTGATTTTTGATACATAATTAATTTGATTTATTTCCATCACTTACAATCAACATTAGTCCTCAGTGACACAACGCTTTCTTCTCATTTCTTTTCTTTCGTTCATTCTCCCGAACGATTAGAATTTATCAAAAGTGCAGGAAAGTGAATTTTTCAAATTTCAACGAAAGAATTATCTCCCAAATTTCACAAATTCTTCATCTTTTCACGTCTATAAAAAACTTCAAAATTGGTAGCATTTGAAAAAAAACAAAAAAAGGTCAGAATTGAAACTAATTAGGAAAAAGCAAATAAATGCCGTAATTGCAGAAGACAGCATTTTTACTAGTACAACAGCAGTAATTGAAAATTGCACTTGTCGAATGAAGTTTAAAAATTTGATTTGATTTTTCCTTTCACACTAATCACAAAACAAAAGCTGAAATTTCAAACAATTTTTTCTAATTCAAATCTGTGGGAAATTTCCCTTCGGGTATTAATTTTAAAGCTTTTCTAATTTTTTTATCAAGAAGTGGGGAAAATTAAATATTCGAAGAAAATCAGAGATGTTACTCCAAATTTCTTACAACCATATTGCAGCAAAAAGAAGTAAACTTGTGATAAGTAAAGAAAGGATGAAAAATTTTCCTTAAAATCATTTTTCATTTTTTTGCGTTATTTGTGTTTTAAGTCATTTCCACTATTTGTTTCATAATTTCGAACTTAATTTGAATTTTATTAATTTTTGTTAACTAAACTAGCTGTCACTAATCCATCAATTATTGAGGGCAACAATCTTAATCATTAACGTCATCATGAATACCATCATTATCACCATCATTCTTAGTAGCATCACTTTTACAATATTGACAATGGGTCAGTAATGTGAAGACGATGATACTGCTCGTTGAAGAAGGTGAAGTGATGATGATACTTTGAAATAATTACCTAGTTAGAAACATTATTTCACATTACATTCATTACGCATTAGATAATGTTAATGGTGATGATGATGACACCTGGTTAATAAAATTCAATAATAGCATTATGATCGCAATAAATGAACAGATTTTTCCCTTCTCTTTTTTCCTTCTTTTCCTCTCTCTCTCTTCTTTTCTTTCTTAGTGCATACAGTAATAAAAATAACTAAACCATCAGGTAACAGTGAGCACTACAATACTTTTTAACCCAACATCATTCCTTTTCTCTTCAACATTAGCCAGTTCCAGTCCAGTACTCGCCGTTCTCCATTTTGTCATATCATTTCGATGTGTTAAGAAGAAAAAAAGCGGCGTAGGGGTTGAACCAAATGAAAAAGGAACGAGAAAACAGTTATCCAACCAGAAAACTTTTCATATAAGCTCTTCTTGTCACATCTAACGACACATAGAAAAACCGTCATTTTTTCTGATACGACTTCTATTCAACGTTTTATTACTGTTTGCGCCCTCTTTTGCTATTTTTTGGTCTGATTATATTTTATTTCAAATTTCGCTCCAACTTTTTTGCTATTCTTTTTCAAAAAGATAATTTTCTAAAAATCAAATGAGGAAAACCAAGAAACATGTAAAATTTGAACTTCCAAATGTAAAAACTACTATTGCTACTAATACTACTAATACTATTAATACTCCATCGGCAAATATTCGATCACAGTTTCAATTATCTGACATTCAAACTTTTCAACATTATGATCTAAAATTTCCTAAAATTCTCTTTATTCCATCTTTGCGACGAAAAATACGATGTAATACTGGAGCAGTAACAAGTGTATGTTACAATTCATCCATAAAGTATACAACAAAATTGTCGTCATCATCATCCATTATCGTTCGAAAACGATCCATAGAAGGAGCAGCAGTTTATCGAACTACTGATAAGGCTGATGTATACTTGAGTAATGCTAAAATTTCACCTGCAGCATCTCTGATAACAAATATTAAAACTTCACGTATTTCCCATATCAATTCACCATTAATTTATCGAACAGCTCAAACAAGTTTGCAGTTGTCGAATTTTAATCCTGTATGTTTACGTTCAAAAATGCTACTACCATCATCAGGACCACCACCGCTCGATATAACACAAAAATTTTGCACTATTTGTTCGGGAAGACACCGAAGTCTTCGAAACATGAATGACCCTATGTCATTATTGATGACAAACATGGATGGCAGTAATTTTGCTGGGCAATATCAAAATAAGATGGAAATTTTACACTCAAATATTCCATGGAATAAAATTTTCCCGTTAACTCGGCGTAATTCGGCATCTTTCTATTCTACAGTGTCGCGTGACAGACAGCTTGCATGGGTAAGTTTAAAATTTTAATTTTGAAATTCACTTCAACTTGCAATTCCAAATGAAATATTTGGTAGTATAGGATGGAATTTGGAAAAAAGATTTAGAATAAATTTCTGGATTGTGAAATTATCCATTTGCATGTGCATTTATACGCCGCTGAGCATTTGGAAAAAATCGGAAGAAAGCATCAGGAGAAATCGTTGTTGGTAGAAATAGGAATGGGAATGACATAGAAAAACAAACTTGTCTTTGATGACATACTTGTCTTCATTTTCTTTTCTCGAAAATTTCAGTTTTTGAAATTTTTGGCTTTTTCTTTCAAAATTTCGAAGTATGCAGTCAAATGATGAAATTTTCGTCTGAGACTGATAAACTTTCAAAATTTTACATAAATATCATTTTGCTGGTCTTTCAAATATTTTGAACAGAAAAGGAAAAAAGTTTGAAATTTTGAAAATGAAAAGCAAAAAGTTCAAAATTTCCAACAATAATAACATTTTTATTTTTTTATTTTACAAAAAATTTCCCACATTTTGTTGATCGACTTCATCTAAAAAGAAAAAAAGTTTTCATCCATTCTGCAAAACAATGCGATGACAATGAGCGCGGTCAGTTCCGTCGCTTCAACAAGAATACGATGGAAAATGCACGCTAAGTGCTTGGAAAAAATAAATTGAAAAACCACTTCATTAATTAATTAGTGACAATTCCCCAAGGACAAAACATTCTTCAACTAATGAAAGAAATGTTACAGGTGTAGTTAATAATTTATTCGTTAAGTTTATTGGCATCTAATACTTATTGCTTATATCATACAGAACAAATCCTTTTTTCAAATTAATTGAATAATATCACTATCTATCTTTATCATATATATCATTATATATTCAATAGCCATGATATTTATCATCTGATATCTAAGATTACATATCTATGACCAGTTATCATCGGTACCTTTGATCATGCAACTATATCTATGATCACACACTCATCATCACATGTCTATGTTTACATATTTATCGTCGCTTACTAAGATCAACATTATACATGTGTCACACACTTAACATGTATCACCTAGCTATCTTATCATATCATCACACATCTCTAATTACTTACCTATCATCATATACTTATTTGTCATACGCTTGTCATCATATTATCTAATATTTTGCATCGTTTACGTATCATATCCTAATTACCTGTTAATGAAAATATAGCATTCGTATGAATTCTTAAAATAGATTTTTTTTTTTCAGCCATTAAACATAAAAAAAATTTCACACTGCGTTAAGTGCACAAAAGTATTTTTTACAGAGTATCTACGAAGCAAAATGGAAATTTTTTAAATTATCTCAAAAAAAACTTCTGCATAAAAAGTCATCGTTGTTCTATGTTATTTTCAGCGAATGCAAAAAAAAGTTTCCATTTAAATTAAAAGTTTGTCATTAAGCAACAATTTGTCATACTTTTTAATGCTTTATTTGGCAACCAAATCTTTCTTTTACCTATTGTTTCTGATCTTTGACCTGATGATTGATTGCATTCAATTGAATGATGCATTTGCTTGAAGTTTATGCAAAATTACACTCTTACGCCCACTTAGTTGCAGCCGGCATATGACGAATTTCCGGCACTTTTTCTACTGTACAAACTTTGCATCGTGCGGGAATTATTTTAATTCGGTTTAAAAAGCATTTTAGAAATATATGTATTGCATCTAATTGAACTTTTTTTCCGTCCAAATACCCTTTTCATCTTAATTTTATAGTTATTTTCACAAATATTTTGTTAATTTCTAATTTAATCAATCTCCAAGTAATTCGCATAGCTTTATTCATCTACTGCATCAATTTAATTTCTTGAATTTGTAAAACAAGTTTTCTTACATTTTTTAGATTAAAAATTTTTATTTTTCTTTTTTAGAAAAATCCAATTAAAACTAAGAAGTCTGAAATTTCCTTCTCATTAATTTTATCGCTGATTAATTATTTATAACCGCAAAAAAAAAAAAAAAAAAAAAAAGAAAGCCTTAAAATAAAGTAACTTGCTCGTTATAATTCAAATAGACAATTAAAAATGTTAATTAGCATAATTTTTATAATTTCCTTTCTTTTACATTTACGCAATTTGCTTCTTCTTTTCTATATTCTTGTGAACTTTAATTCGTACAAACAATCATGAATGGTACAAATTTCTCTTACTTATCATACTACAAAATACTAATATTAGAATAGAAGAAATCATACATTTGTAATTTTAATGCCGAATTTTTTTATAGAGATTAAACTAACGTTATTTAATCATTATTTCGCATGGTAATTTTTATTTACCTGATACTGCTACAAATTTAAATTGTACAAGCAATTTTATTATCCAACCAGAGCAATTTTACAGTATTTCTATCCATTACACTTATTTTTGTGATTTAAATTTTTTTTAATTCTTTATTAATTGATTGCAATAAATTGTGATTTTAAAAATTTTATAGAAAAGAAATGATTTAATGCTTCGAAGGGAAGAATTTGTCAAATCTGCTAGTAACACAGTTATTATATTTGGCCATGAAAAGTGCAGAATGATATATGAAAAAACTAGAAAAGAAAAAGTTGCCGAATCTTTTCAAGAAATTAATGTTTGAGGTCAATTCAAACTTAATATCAAATATATATAGATATATATTTTTTCGTCATATCTTTCTTTCCACAAAGCAGAGTGAGAAATAATATCTGAGATAATGTTGTGGTTACCTGTTGACTGATAGATAATTTGAATTAATTGCTCTACTGTTTGAATTTTTGTGTCACTGAATTAATTTTTATTTTTGTTTTTTTCGGAAATTTTGAAAATTTCATTTTGTTAATTGTAAAATGTATGTTAAAAAGTTAAGCAGTTATTGTTATTGCTACTCTTAATGTTCTTGCTGCTGTTGCTAATCTTTTAAGCTGTTACTCTTGTTAGTACTGCATTCATGCTACTCATCAATTGTCACTTTTCATCATTTCCACAACAGAGCATGTGTCAGAAGAATTTCAGTTTGAATGACTGAATAATTTGTATGTCAACCAAAAAAAGAAATAATTTTATTCGCGTCTTTTAAAAAAACTGAAAATGTGCAGCAATTCAAACACTTATAACTTTCTAACCTTTTATCGCATTCAGCAAAGAATTAAGTGTAGGAATTAGATAAGCAAAAGATATTTCAATTATAGTTTCTGCTATATCGAAAAAAAAAAAAAAAAAAATGAAACGATTGGTTGAGTAAAGGTATGAAATGAAATAAAGATGAAATTCTGTCCATATTAAAAGCATACATTCAATACGATTAGCACTTTAACTGCATGAACAATTTTGGTAATTGAACATTTCAACGTTTACACTTTGCAATTATTAAATCAATCTATTCACTACTAATTCATTTTTTTTACTCTTTAAAATAAGAATTGAAATTTTAAAATTTATGCTTAATATCAACTTGTTATATTTTAAACTAATTGAAACAAGTTTGAAATATTTCCATAAGAGATGAGAAAATTTAAAATTTACAACCGAGCATCATTTTTCTTAATTTCTATCGCAAATTTTTGGTATAGGAGAAATTATATTAACATTATTTAATATTTCATAGCTATTCTATTAGTATTTCTAGGCAATACTTTTAGATAGCAATATTGATTTATCAGTTTTCTTTTTTTTTTTTTTTACTTAATTATTTTTTCAAATATTTAGTCAATTGATCACATCATAAAGAAATATTAACAATTAATTTAATTAATTAAGAAATTAATTCTATCTTAAAAAAAAATATATATATATATTTAAAATAAAAATATTTTAAAATATTTAAGAAATTGTACTTAAAATAAACCACTTTACAAATAAATATATCTTCCTGGGAAAATTTCATTTTAAAAAACTAATTTTTAAAACAATAAATTTATTACTTACGTCTTTTCACTTTTTTTTTTGAAACAAACAGTTATCTTTGCATCTCTATTTCTCCCTGACCTCCCATAAACCTCATTTCTTTTAACCGATCAACCCGTTTTGATCATCAGCTTCCTTTTTTCCTTTTCCGGTGACATCATTTCTTTCTCTGTTTCTCCTACATTCTTCTTATCTTTCTCTTCTTTTTCTTCAATCTTACTTATTCATTCACCAATTTAACTAAATGATACATCCTGCTGTGCTATCAATTTTAAATTTCTCTCTATTACATTTCAAATGCAGTAGCATTTCAACTTCAATGTAGTTAAAAATTTTCCCATTTTATTAGCTGAAATAATATTTGTTTTTTAAATTTGCAACAAAAAAATTTCTCTTAAATTATTGTTAAATTGATTTTATTAATTGATAGATTTGAATATAATTTTTTATTTTGAATAAAATTTGCTTCGAATTGATTTTATTAATTAGCATTTAAATATAACTTTACATTTGCATATGATTTATTTCGAATTGAAATTCTTTCAATTAATATTTGAATATGATTTCCTCTCAATAATTTAGATTCAGTCAAAATTTAAATTTTTAATGATTTCAACGAAATTAAATTGTTTCATATTTTGAAATTGCAAAAACAAATATATTTTGATGCAAAATATATAATGATTGCATTTTAGAAATCAAAATGTTTCATGCCATTATTGTTACCACCATTATTACCAACATTTTCCATTGTCGTCATATTGACATAATTATCATTCTAATCACCGCAATGTATCAATTTCTTGTTGCACTTTTTTCTCTCATCGTTTCAAGTTTAATTTTTAATTACCTATCAGTTTAACTAACCATCTTATCACTTGTTAAACAGCAATTCTGTACTTTTTTTCTTGCTTGATTTTATTAAAGTTTTGAATTCAATGTAATGAAAAGTTGGTGATAGTTAATTTAATTAACTACAATAGAACTTATAGTACAATCATGAGAATTGATACAAATTGATATTATACAGCCTATTTTTCTATCTTTAATCTTATTTAATTTGAAATGGCTCAAAAGTCATCATTTTTTTTCACTTCCCTTCCTCCTCATTTTATTACTTTTAATAGAGTCATTGAAAAAAAAGTATTTAAATATTTTTAAATATGCAAATGAGGTTACTTGCATTTGATCAAATAATTTACTTTGAAAATTTTTATTTTATCATAAACATTAAGGCCAAGAAAAAATTAATTTCAATTTAAAAGTTAATATTTTTTCTAAACTTCAAAGTCTTTGTATACTGAAATTAAAAATATTACTATAAATAAAATGACTAGTCTAGAAGATTAATTACCACAATGAATGAATAGATGTACTCTTTAATCACAAAGGAATTTCTCTGTAAGAGAGAGAGAATAAGAAGAGGAGGGAAGGACGAAAAACAAAAATGAAATGATAATTGATGTTTTGCGATGGCAGAGAAAAATTTTTAAATTAGGAAAGAAAGAAAGAGAAAAGAACTTTAAATGAAGAGAAATCTCTAATTTTCAGTAATTGTAAGAAAAAATGACAGAGAAATTGAATTTTCACCTTAAAACAAACTTATATTCATTTTGGCAATGATAGCAAATTGCATCGAAAATATCAGGATATCACGGCACATTGTTACTATTGGAGCCAAATGATTATTTCTCCATTTTTTGAAATTATTTAACAAAATTTCGCTTCCTCCTAAGTAAGTGTTTTTTTTGAATTAATTTATCTGAAACCACAGAATGGTCAATTCAAAATGTTTAGAATTATTTCATTGCCTTCTCAATTTCTATATCTGATCAAATTAGTAAGATATGGGATTGAAATTCCCGTTTCCAGCAATCCACGATACGACATCATCGCTTTACTCGTTGTCTTTCTCTCCCCTTTCAAATATCCAATGCTGGGTTGGTTGTTTGGATAATTAAATGATGAACTTGTTTTTATTTATATCTCAAATAGATTGAATATTTTCGTTTTTGTCTTCTCATTCACATTTTCTATTTCATTTTTTTCTTTTTAATTTCCAACAAAATTACCTACGACAAATGAAATTCTAAAAAAATTGCGAAATATTCATTATTAATACTGTGAAATTGCTAACAATATTTGGACGACAATGTTCGAATAAATTTTGAAAATATTTTTTCAAAGTATATTCGTTTCTCAATCATTTTTACATCGTTATTTTGTCTCCAGAAAATCAATTTATGATATGTATTTTATCGCTATTTTTGATATTATTATTACTGTTATTGTTATCACAATACTAGTAAAATTATTATCAATATTGTAATAATACACCGTTATCATCATTTTTATCATTGTCATTGTCATTATTATCATTATTGCCGTGATTAGCATTGCCAACAGCATTGCTACTACTATTACTGCTACTATTAGTATCACTACTACAAACGTTGTTGCTGCTATTATTATTATTGATATCATTATTTATTGTTATTGTCTATATTATTTATTGGTACTATCAATCATTATAGTTGTCATGATTTATTATCACTATTAATCGATATTGCAGTTGCAAAAGTTAAAATTAGTATTGTGGAGGAATGAAGGTTTTATATTGCCCTACAACAAATCTTTCATTTATCGATGATAGCTATGAATCAAAGTTGAAGGAGAAGAATTGTTTTTCCGCTAAATGAAAAGTTTCATAAACTTTTAAACTGTGCAAAGAGAACTTCTTACTTTTTATTTTTTTACAAAAATAGAAATAAAATAATTTACTTGACTTATCCGACACTTTCCTTCTGTAAAATTTAGAAAAGAAATAAAGTTAATAAGGAAACCATCCTTAGAATCTGATTTTTTAGAACCTTTTGATAAAGCCGATGGTTTAGATAGTATTTTAATAAATTTAAATAAGATGTGCCTTATGTGTCATTAATTTAAACTGCTGCTTTAAATTTCATTTTATGAAGTTCTAATTGGAATGATATTTAGTCCTCTCTAAGAACTTTGTTAAAGCACTACTTTTAACTTTCATTTATCACACGTTCACCACTATTGTGAAAATTTGAATATAAACTTAATCAATGGTTGCTTTTTTTTCTTTCTTTTTCCCTCCCATGACCTCTTTTTTGAAGTTTACGATAATTTATTTATTCAGAAAATACCGCAAGAGAAATAACCGCGATTTTCCGTGATTTTGAGATAGTCTTTAAGCGATTAATGCGAGTTGTTCAAACTGTGAAAAGGTCGCCTAATATATGTTTGTGTATGTGTGTGTGTGTGTGTGTATATGTGTGTGTGTGTGTATGTGTGTGTGTGTGTGTGTGTGTGTGTGTGTGTGTGTGTATGTGTGTGTATGTGTGTATGTGTGTGTCAATGTGTGTATTTATGTCTATGTATCCTTCATATTCTATCTTTTACCTTGCTATTATCTGCTTTCGGAAAAAGAATAAAGAGAGAGAGAAAAGGAAAAAGATAGACCTTTGTCAACTGTCAACCTGGTGAACTCACAACAATATTACGTATATTCAAGGAATGCTACAAATCCACTTCTACAATCACTTCTGCTACAATGACATCAACAACTGTTACGATGACAATTACTACCTGTCATGTTTGTTGTGTATCTGGTCTAGTTCAAAATTTTAAAACAAATGAACTAATTTTATATTAATTTTTTTTTTTAAATTAATAATTTATTTCATCGATTATTCTTTCGTTTTTTTTTTTCTTTCTTTTTTTCAAATTTTTATTTTTGTAACATTTTTTTTTCTTTTTACCAAAAAATTTTCATATTTTTTTATAGGATTAATTACAAATATGAAATCATCAATTCCAAATTCACATTAATGATTTCTATTAGTTTATCTATTTAATTATTGCAATTTACTGAAATCCGAAATTACTCTCTAATTTTGTAATTTTGTCATTTGTTGTTGCTACTGTCATTGTTGGTAACAGTGGTTGATGTTTTGTTGTTATTGCTGTTTAGAAGTTTTTCAGAAATTTTAATAAGAAACCCGCTTGGTTAAGAATTATTAATGAATAGAAGAACTATATCTGACAAAAACAGCAACAACAACAAGAACAGAATTAGTTGCAACAATTAGTGGACGACACTGCTGTTTCTTCCACCATATCTGGTATTTTTGAAAGAAATTACCTGTAGAACACCTGTCCTTTTTGTATTACCTATTCAAATTGTATATTCATATTGTCTAATTGTGTATCTCTTCAATTTCAGAGATTCAAATTGAAATTTTTTCTACATTAGTCAATCAATGATTCTATGCTGCATATTTTGCACTTTTTGTACATTTAGTTAAAATATGAACCATTATTATTCCATATAAATTTCAAATTTCTATGTAAGTTTCAAACCACTTATTTCCACTATTTCCTTTAACTTATTGAATTAAAAATTTTTTGATTTATTAAATTCTAAAAGCTTTTGAGATTTTTATTAAATTTTTTTCGATTCCTGAAGAAATCCATTGTAAGGAGGAATAAGAAACGATGTTTTGCTTTCGAGTGGCGCATAAAACGAAAGAAAAGGTTGTTATTGTTGCTTGATTTAAATTTCAGATTTATTTAAGTTTAAAAATATTTTTTACCCATTGTAAAGTTGCGAAAGTGTTGCAATACTTTATTTTTTCAGTTTATTAAATTTCAAGTTTTTTTTTTTTTTAACGTTTATTCAATAAGCTCAACAAGCGAATAAGCTACAATTATCGTTTGACAGTGACAAAAATCATTTACAATTATTTTCTTTTTCTTCAGACTAACAAATATTTTGCACATTATTTGGACCTTTTGAAATTAATTAGCGGCAACTTAATTTAAAGTATGGCTTTACTGATTGGTTAACAAAAGTCATTTAATAATTCAGGTTGCCAACATTACATTTCAACGGTTTCAATGACGTTTTTCTTGTTCAAACTAATTAATTTGTATAATAAGAAAGTTAAAGTGAGCCATTATTATTGATTAGTAAAATTCGTTTAAAATCGGTGGAAACTGGTGTACGATTGTATTTTTTGAAGTAAAAAAATTGAATCGAAAGCAACAAAATGAGTTATCGGATAAATGAAGAGACGAAAAATTCGAAATGTTTGTCCAGCTCATCAGTATCATCCGATACGTTGTGTAATACTATCCATTTCTTTCAAGCCTTTATAATCTCTCTCAGAGAGAGAGAGAAAAAAGATGCTAAAGGTTGAAAAAAACTCGTAATTTGATTTAACTGATTGTTTTTATAATTCAATTTGCTTGATTAGTTTAATTTACTTAATACAGTTCAACCTATATGATTTTCAAACTATTAAATGCGAATTAATTTAAAAGATATTTAATAAAATAAAAACTCGAGAAAAATTCAATTGGATTACTATTTGATTAACTTACTTAAATAATTCGTTTTGCAATACTTCATGCTTTTAAATAGAATGATTGCTTGATTAAGATTGAAACACTGAAGTTATTTAAAAAATTTATTTGAATGAAAATGAGTGAGAAATTTTTAAGAGAGAAAAAAGTGTTAAAAGAAAAAATAAAGGAACCATTTGGAAACATTGGTGGAAACTTTTCAATTCTTTTCTTTTTTTGATCCTTCAAACTTTTATTGGCTTAAACTCCTCAGCTGCTACGTTTCATACTTCAATCACTCAATGAAAATGGAATTTTTAGAATGAAATTCCTATTTTTAGTGAAACATTTTGTCAAGCGAGATTTCGATTTAGGCTATTGAATCACTTCTCCCATGGGAATTTGTTGTTTAGTTGATTGTCAAACAATTCCAATTGTTTATCATTGAATGACATGAGAAGTGACTGAAGTTACAAGGTTGGGCGAAATTTTTGTTGCTTAAACTCTCGATGAAAGCACTCATCCAAATGGTTAACTCTCAAGATAGACATTCCTCGCATTCTAAACTGATTTTTCAATTCAAATGAAATTGTTTCATCGGAATCGTTCAAGTTCGTTTTGAAGTGTTTGTTTCAGCATTATTTCTTTGCATTTTAAAAAGATTTAAGTTTTGAGCAGTCATTCGGTATTACAAAATTTAATTTATGGCAATATTAGAAAAAATCTTTTTTTCTCATTTAAATTTGCAAAATAATGGATGAATGAATGAATAAATGAATGAATGAATGGATGATTGAATGAGTGAATGAATGGATGAATGGATGAATGGGTGGAAAAAGTAATAAATTCCGCAATTAAATCACTTACAAGTAATCAGTACTGATAATGTTTCAGTAAGTACATAATATTATTTTGTAGTATTTTTCAATTCTGTTTTGTTATTATTTGGCTCAGAATTGCGTTATCAATTTAAAATATTTTTCCTCATGTTTTAAGATTTTTTTTTGTTTAAAAAGCATAAAATTTTGGCAATCCAATTGAAATTACAAAATGAGAGTTTGTGAAAATTTTCAAAATAGTTTATGAATAATTATGGATACTATGTTTCATAAATAATTATTTTAATTTATTACCTGAAAGTTAGAGAAATGAAAGTTTTGCTGCAATGCAGGATATTTTTCTCAATAATAGTGACAATTTCTGCATCCAAATTACTTTCGATTTCTCGATCAATAATTCTCTCATATTTTTTCAATCACTATTCTTTTCTATTTTTCTTTATCAAAAATTTCCACTCAATCTTTTTTCATTTCCATAGGATTAATTATTGAATATTTTTGTTTTGTAAGTTATAAAATAAGATAAAGTGATATTCTTTCATTAAAAAATAAAATAATTTTTTCCTAATTTTCCTTGCCTTACCAAAATTATTGCCAATGTTTAAATGTATCATCTTTTGTTACAAGATGCTGATGATGAGTGTTCTGATAAATACGCTATCAATTGAATTGAATGGAATGTAGTCAACATTAACTGAACAGTTGCTTCTTTCAGGATTTTAAATTTGCACAGGAAAGGATAGAAGGTTGTAATCTATCCATTGCAACTTGCACCTTCTACTCATCCAACCCCATCTTTTTAATCACTGCTTCAAATTCATCCAAATTTCCTGGAACATGCTATTCCATTATCAGTCTATCCCATATATCTTATTCATTCCTAATATTCATCGACTTCCTTATCGATCCTCTCACTTCCAATTGTAATTTATCTCAAAAAAACGATTAAACAAAATGTGCGAATACATTTCTTTTATTCTTATAATTAGTCAATAATGTTTACTTTTTTCAATTAAGATATAATAAAATAATTAATTGCTTCTTGCTGATCACTAATCACATTTATTTATTAGTTTGATTTTTTCCCGAAAAAATTATTTCAATTAATTCAATTTAAGCTATAAAAATTTTTTGAATAATTTTAGTTATGAAGACTTGTTGAACAAATTTTTCAAAACTTCAAATGTTTCGAAATATTTGTAAATTTTAAACTGCTGCACATATTTTTATAATTAATATAATTATACAATTATTATATATAATTATACAACTGTGTCTTTAACTAAAATACAATGCATTTTTAAAGTTTTTGAGTTTAAAACAAGGAGAAAAAAAGAAATTTTTTTGAAATATTTTAGCAAAAATTTGTTTTTTTTGACAAAACGATTTATAAGAATAAGGTTTTGATACGTTAGGCTTATCAGAGTTCAAGCTATATATTTCTCAATCAATAAGTGTCTCAAAAGATTTATCAATCGAAGAAGTTATGACTCGTAAAATTTACAGAACTTTACAATGAAGTTCCATACTTTAAATTAGATGATATAATTGTTTATCAAATGTTCATCCATTAGAATGAGTTATTAGTAATGGATTAAATCCGAGCATTCCATCCTATTTACAGTATTCCAAAAAGGGGTATGTAGCAATTATAATTTATTCAAAAAAAAAAAGTTTTGACATGAAAGAATTTGAATTTTTTAATAAAGGCATCAATTATTCGTAAATATTGAACTTCAATATTTTCAGAAGCCATCAGTGCTAGCGATGGAAACATCAGTGCCCAGCTCAAGCAGCCAAACAATATTAGCCAAGGAGGAAATTGCTTCATCGCCAGTTATGAAGCTTCAATATGTTACCGAACGAATCATTGGTACTTAAATTTGAAATTTTAGCTGCAAATTTTAAGTTATTGAAAATCAAATGTATGAAATTTTATAACTGCCTAGTTCGATTTGCGGTATATGATATGTGGGATATGTTAAAATTTTAATTTGAATTGATGAAAAAAACAGATGGAGAGAGTGGCTGTGATTATTCGCAACAATTCTGCCAATTTCATTTATTTTCTTTCTTTTCCTTTTTTATTTTTTTGAGGATTGAAGTAAAGAGAAGAAACTGTATTCCTTATTGGATAAAAGGAAGGATTATTTGCCTTAACTTTATTTTTAATTTGTTCCTATTTTTCTTATTTTATTATTTTTTTTTAAAATTATTTTATATAAAACAATTGGATTTCATCAATTTGCTATTTTCAATTACAATTACAGTTCCAAATTCCAATTAGAAGTACAATTTGACCTCTTTTTTTGAATTTCATTCTTTATTTCTCACAAAAATTATCCTTCCTTTCATCTAATAATGAATACAGTTCTCTTTACTTCAGTCCTCAAAAAATAAAAAGGAAAAAGAAAGAAAATGAAAGAAATTGGCGGAATTATAGCGAAGAATTACTGCCGTCCTCCACCAACTGTTTTTGAATCACCCATTTAAACAAAAATTTTAATATATCTCACATACACATATGCTGCAAATCAAATAAATTTTGCTCATTTTTCAAACTTTCAAACTCTTTTAAGAAAAATGTAAGTCAATGCTTTTGTTTATTTTTAGGAATTGAGAAAATTTCAACATCTATTTTTAAATTTAAATCGAATTTCTGTTAAGAAGTTTTCCACAACTTGATTTAAACATTTATTTCTTAGTATTCAAAAAGTTCTGATATCGAATTTTAAATTTTCAAACTTTTATTAAAAACATTCACGCATTTTCATTTTAAAATTCTGAATTTTTATATGTTTTCATGCTAAACGACACACGCAGTTATACTTCCTTATTCATCTAATTATCAGTGGAGCTCCTTGTCAATGTCCAGGCATTTCTGCATTGCTTAACTTATTGTCATAACTTTACTCCTAAAACATAATCTATTAAACTTCTATTTATTAAGAGTAAAATATATAAGAAGAAAACTCTTCTGTCAAGCAAATTAATTTATTGATACGCCATTATCCTACAATTGCGAGCTTCAGCAATGTGTTTCTTTTTAGATTTATATATTCATGAAATTATATACAATATCTTGATAATACGGTAAGGAAGTATTATGATTAGATGTTGATATATGATAAGAAAGTATACTGATAATTACACTTCTCATTACCACCTGCAACAACTTTTTAGCATGTTTCAGCCTATTTTTTCACTCATACAATCAAGTTACTTGCAAAATCAAGTTTAAATTATGAAAGAAAATTTAAATTTAATTTTCCAGCGGCATTATTTCCATCAGACAGTACAGATGCTCAATATCGAACAGATCTCAAAGATGCTATCGTGTTACTTCAACGTCACCATTCTGAACATTACAAGGTGTTCCTTCATTAATTTTTCCATTAATTCATTGTACTTACAAGGTTCAGCTATTAGATAAAAAATAAGCTCCTTAATTAAAATATTTCTTCTAACTAGAAAATTAGACGTAAATATTCACTTTTGCTTGGAAGAAGATGAAGAGGTCTGTAAATTTAAGCAATATGATTTCAATTTAAGAGATGACATGAATATGGAAGGAACTAAAGCCAGTATTGAGTTTTTGCAGTAAAATTAACAAATGAGAAATAGACGCAAGAAGAGAAATAACTTTGAGTGATAAAATTATTCAACAATGAAAATGATTCGCTTAATTTGGATAATAAAGCTTAGAATGAATCTATAAATGAACGAGATTACACTTTAAAGTGAGAGACAGCAGCATCACTTCCTGCAAATCATCAGATTTGATACTAATTGCTTAGAATTTAAATTATTAAATGAAGAAGAAAACCTTTCATTTTACAAAAATTTTAAAAAACCGAGTTTATTTTTTATAAAAGGAAAATATTTTGGAATAAAATAAATGCAAAAAAAATTTCAATTTTTGGAAAAAAGGGACAGAAAGTGAGCCAATCGAATGACACTTTTGATGGATTTTTTTCTAAAAAAATTGACCAAATCGTTAAATTCTTAAACGAAAGAAAGAAGGAAGATTATTTTAAAGAAATAATTGGGAAAGTAATAAATCCGTCCACATTTATCTTTTAGGCCTAGCATTTTGTGCCTCAAACTTTTTGTGACATATTTGAAAATGAAATTTAAACTTTCAAATTGATTGATGCATTTGAATGAAAAACTGATATATACATATATGTGTTGTGCATGTGTATTTGTATTTATATTATAGCCAATCTTATTTTAATATCATATAAGATATTTATCATTTTGTGACAATGTAAAGACAACAAATAAACATAAGTTGGCCAATGTTTCAGATTATAACCAAAAGCATGTGATTTTTGACCTTTGCACTCTAAGTTTTGACTTTACATTTATTTGTTCGTTTAGTCATTTCAAATTTGAAGGAAGTTATTTTGTGGAAAATTAAAATATATTGAAATAAAGAAAAAAAGCGACGATTGCATGAAGTTGATAAATTCAAAATGTATAATTTACTAGATTCAAATACAATTTCAACTTATTTCAGTTTTCGATTTCATGTCATTTCATCCGTAATTGATTTCCATTATTAATTTTGCATTAACAATTCATTTAGAAAAGAGCAAATGTATTGTTGCTTATTTGCATACAAAGAACGCGCAAAATGTTGCTCTGATTATTAACTTTCAATCATTGAATATCTGTTTACTTGTTTTACTTATAAAATAAAACTAATTTATTGCATTGAAAAATTTCAGATTTTCAATGTATCAAAAAAGCGCAATGATCTTGGCCGTTTGCACTCAGTTGTTGAACTTGGTTGGCCTGAAGAATTAGCACCACCACTTGATCGACTTTGTTCAATATGTAAATTATTTGAGAATTGGCTATCTGCAAATGTGCGAAATGTTGCTGTCATCCATTGTAAGGGAGGATGCTCACGAGCAGCAATTGTCATTGCTGCATACATGCATTATATTACCATATGTTCGAAGTTAGTAAATTTAATTTAAATTGGACTGACAAATGAAGCAACTCATTGTAGAGGGCTTAATTACTTTCTCATTATATTATTCTACAAATTATTTGGAATTTTTACTACCATTATTCACATTTTCCAATTATTCACAGATAGTTTTAATTTGCACAAATTTTTAAAATTGAAAATTTATGTTATTTTCAATTGACAAATACGTTTGCAATTATTTGCAAATATATTATTAAACATTATTTGTACTGTAATACTGAAATGAAATAAAATAACAATTCTTAAAACCAATAATTTTCACTTCTGTTATTTATAATTTATATGAATTGCCTGTATTTTATAATATCAAATGAAATAGCAAACATTTAGGAAAAAACAGAACAAATTTTTTAAATTGGAAAATTTCCAATCCTTCTTTCCATATTTCAGTGATGCAATAATTGAAAATCGTTTCGCATTACAACAATTTAGTGAACATTACCTTGGAACAAATGGACAACCATCTCACAAGCGGTCAGTGAAATTTTACACATTCCCATTGGCCATTTAGTAATCAAAGAGAAATTAAAATTGGAGAGAAAAAAGTTTTTCGTTTCGTATCTGTTATTTTCAATTATATTGATGGGATTTAATCACTGTCAGCAATAAAAATTTAATGAAAGAAATAAATGAAAATAAGCAGGGATTTCTTTGTACAAGTAAAATCACCGGGAAGGAAAAGTAAGTGAAGAAAATGAAACTAACGAAAGACAGTCAAATCAAGTTCCTAAGAAATGACAAGGAAATGACAAATTTAATGCAAACAAAAAAATGTTTGCAACGAAAAGTTATAAATTCTTAGATGTATTGAAGTTTTGCATTTATTCTTTTTGTTTTCTGTCGTTTTTCTTTTAAGTAAACAAGTTTTTTATTTATTTGTCAAAAATTTTTTTTGGAATCATTGGAAGATTGGATTTCAGTGAAAAAAGCAGCGAAGTTCAAAGCTGTCCTGAAAAGTATATTTACATTAGTCCTTAAGTTTGTCACTAAGCACTTTCGAAGGTCATTTTATTCTTTCCACAGAATTTTTGAACTGCTTTTAAAAGGTAAGGGAAGGAAATGCAGCGCCGAACAAAAGAATTTCAAAAATGGATGTAAAAAGAATGATTTTAATTAATTAAAAGCGTTCCACCAACTTTTAAAACAATTAAATCAATTAAAAGTATTGAAGTATTCATGTATTTATAAATCGATAAATTTTTCTTATTATAATTAAATAGATAACTAACCATGCTGATTTTTTTATACTTGCACCAATCAGTTATTTATAATAAATTACTTCAAAAAAAAAATTAAATATTTTTTTAAATTTTATGATTTCAATTTTTCATATCATAAATCAGTCGAATTTCTTTGCCGACGAAGGCAAAACATTTTAAATTGTAATTTATTGTTATTACAATGAGATTTTCAATTGAGATCATAAAAATTAAAAAAATACTTTTTAGTTTCTTAAATAAAGTTTTAAATTAGAATTTTTTTTATTTTCCAAAATTAATTTTTGAATTAATGAAATTTATCAATAATTATATTTTCAGGTACGTCAAGTACTTCTCATCACTTCTTTGCGGACGAACAAAAATTCAACCGGCAACCGTTTATTTACACAGTATCATGCTGACGAATTTTTCCAATCGAAATGTCTTATTCAAAATATATGAACGTATGCAGCCGGTGCGTACAACATCACTCAAGTACGTTACGGTTTTCCATGTTCTCGAAGTTTAACTGAGATATATCGAGAGAGAATTTGAGTAAAATAGTGAAAGTGTACATAAATGTTAATATTAATTTTGAATGTATGAATTTGTGACACTTCTCATGTGGCGTTACTTAATTCATTTATGATTAATACTTTTATAGGGTTATTGCTGATAGTAACACATTTGAACTGGATGATTTACCATTACGTGGTGATATTTTGGTAAAATGTTTTCAACGTACGAAAGTTGCTGAACGTGCGCTATTTTTCCGTTGCCAATTTAACACGTGCACGTTTGATTTATCAGCTCATAACGGAAATATCTACAGATTGCGGTTTTATCGTGAAGAATTGGATAATATTTTTAATGGTAAACTAAATAATTAACAAAGTCAATTAATAAATCAAATTTGTTTTACGAGAAACGCGCAAAAGTTCCATATTTAACTCAATATCTGTCTTTCTTTCTTCTTCATTTCTTAAGAAAAATGAATTTCGTATAAATCAAGAATTTTTCAGAAAAAAATTTATAATTTTAATTTGGAATTTGTAGAATAAAAAATTGATTGTCATTTAGGAAAAATTATTAAGTTATGTGTGAAACATTTAGTATGACAGTTTGATATTGAATTAGTTTTGATATTGAAATGATATTGAAATGTAAAGAAAAAGGAGGGAAAACAAGCATATGGCATACATCTCAAAATACATTAAACATTAATTAAATCATTAAATACTTTTGCTTCAAATTTAATGGATATTTTTTACACTTCAATAATGATTAAACATTTCCTGAAATTTAATAAATATCTTTTGGGGTTTCACATTTGAACATTTCTGATGTTTTAATTGACTGCAATGAAACTAAATTTAAATGCAAATAATAAATATTCAAATTTCCAGTCATTCTTACAATTATTATTAAATTCCATCCACTATGCCGAAATAACATCCAGTATTAAATGGAGTTTGGATAAATTAAACGGAACAGCAGTAGTATTGAGTGTATTTCCGGAAAGAGTTCCATTAAATAAATAAATGATAGCTATCGCAAAATCCTCATTGATCCTTGCTTAATCCTAGCAGTTTCAATTATTTTCATTTTTGATATGATAATATCAGTGATAATATTCTTTATTCCTCTGTTTCATTAATAACTATTAAACTAGTAATAGAATTCAAAAAACTCAAAAAAAAAAATGATAACAATAATAATAATAATTGGATGAAATGATTTGCAGATTGTGAAGTGAATTCACAGGCAGTGATTGAATTTATATTTCTAACCGAAGTGTCAGAAATTAGCAGTGGTGATGGTAACAGAGATCTAACAGCAGCTAATGGCTCTGTTCGTAGATCGATTGTAGACTATTCTCGAGCAGATAGCTATGAAAATTTTGACAAGGAAGAAGGTAGGCGTTTCTAAATTCCAAATATTTATCAAATGTTTCTTTTCTCTCTCTCTCTCTGTCTTTCTTTCCTGATGGTTGTTAATTTTTTTTTTCTTTTTTTTGTGAACAAATTCTTTTTTCAAAAATATCATCATACTACTTTATTGGATTATTTTTGACATTTAAAAAAAAAAAAAAAAAAAATCTGAAATGTAAGTTCTTTAAAGTTGGGTTTTTTGTATTGTTGTTTCAATTTTTGACCTTTCTTTCTTTCTGTCCTTTTTTGAAATTTAATTTTTCCTCTGATTAAAGCTTCTTGAAAAAAGTATCATCAACATGTTTTGTCTCAAATGTTTTTGTTAAAAATTGTTTAAATTAAAGGATGAGATGACTCATACAGTTCTCAACTTTTTACCTCTTTCTGACACTTTTTTTTTTTCAAAAAGCTTTGATCAAAACAATTAATTCAATTATTAAATACAATTAATTCAATTCAGGACGAAGTGAAAATCACCCATTGTCACAAGAGTTGGGCAAACACTGTCTTAATTGTTTTATTTTAGAAAAACGACAAAAATTGATGTCCTAAGTGGTGATCGAACTTTTTTTTCTAACTTTTTAATTATCACAAAATTTAAGTAGGTGCTAAAATTTTAGAATCATTCGTATTTTAATTAATGATCATTTAAAAAACATTTGGTAAAATAAAAACTTGCTTTCTGAAAAGAAGATCAATTTCATTGTTGTTGTTGTTGTTGTTTTTTTTTGGTGAATTCATAGCCGTTAAATTTTATATTTGAAGTTTAAAATTTTAAAATTAAATAAAAAGAACATTCATTTTTGATGTTTTTAGAAAACACATTAAGAGAGAGAGAGAGAATAGGAGAGGGAAAAGAAGAGGAAATGAGGGAAAAAGAAAGAAAGAGAAACGATTTGTATTTTTTTTTTGGTTAGACATAATCTTAGGCTTCATAAATACCATCGTATAGCTTTTTAGTAGCGTATATGCCTTAGCTTTTTCTTTTATATTTCCGAACTTTTTTTTTTTAAAATATCACACTCTCTCTCTCTGTCTCTCTCTCTCTCTCCTCTTATCCTCTTTAATTTCTTCTATCTGTTTTCGTTTTATTTTTGTTTTTGGCCAGTTTGCCATCGTCTTTTCACTCTTCCTCTTATATCTATCTTTCTTCCACTTCTCAACAGATGTAAGTATTAATATATGAAATCTAAACAAACATTGATAGCGTTGAAAAATTTTTTTTTTTGATATTTCATTTCTTTTTTTTTTTTTTTTTTTAAAAATATTTTTGAAGTAAAATATTGGTGGTTTAAAGTTTAAATAACAATTAATTTTCTTTCTTTCTTTATTATGCATTGAGTATTTCATTTTTTTTCTTAACTTTTCGATATTTTAACATTTGAATAATTTCTTTTCTTTCGTATTTCATTCGCAACGTTATGACGAAACGAAATGGAAATGAATTTAGTTTATCGGAAATTATAACACAATTTCGAACTGTAAAAGTTTTTTTTTTTTTTTTGATTTTTCTTTTCTATGAAATAGTAAACTTTGAAAATAAGTTATTTATACTTAACATTCACAAAATATGTTGAATTTTTCTGGATTTTTTTAAATATTTTATTTCTTGGCAAAATTCTCTGAACAGTACTTCCAACATTCACTTTATGATATTCTCCGATTCATTGAAATTTCAGCAGTACTTTAATAACAATTGCTTAGTCATATTGCAGGAAATGTAACCAGTTTATGGTATTTCCTTTATGGCATAAAGAATTTTTCGAACTTCAAAAAGAATTTAATAACTTAGTTTTCACTTTCAACCATATTTCCAATACCTTTTTTTTTTACATTTTGTAAAAAATAAAAATTTTACAAAGCGAGCCAATTGATAAATGTTCAGATTTAATTAGTTCAATTAAGAACTAAAAAAAAACTTCTATTTGCCGCTATTAATTTAAGCGACTAATTATCTAGCTAGTTAAGACTACTTTTAAAAAGTTAAATAATTGCACACTAATTGCCATACTCATTGTTAATGAAGCATAAAAAAATTATTAACTAATTAATAAGAAATGAAAATCAGAAACAATAGATATATTATAAGTTTTTTTTTTGTATTTAAATTATACAATTGTCACGTAATCCGAATGCCCTTCAGCTTTTATGGTTTAGTTTCGGTTTAAGTTAATTAAATAAAATTTCAAATTTTTATCTGAGAAATGAATTAGTTTTTCATATATTCAATATTTAGAAGGTGCAAAACATCCTGAGAAGAGATTGATTTCAAATGAAATTTAAGAATTGAAAATTATGTGAGGAAAAAGTGGGCCAAAAATTGATTTCTCATTTCCCTTCCTCCGTTATCCATGCAACTGAACATCAGTGGAATTAGTTCATTTCATGATAAACAAACTAAAAATATTTAATTCAATTTATCAAAATTTAGATTTATAAATTTACGATTAAAACAATAACCAAAAAGGCGAAGCTCCTGTAATTACATTTCACTGTGACCAATACAATTTAAGTTTTTGCTCAAAAGAATTTCACTCTTCTTCTCTTATTTCAAAAAACTTTTTCCCAGGGTGGATTTTTGTTCCTTTTTCTAAAATAATTCATTGCATTTCTTTTTTGCTCGTATGAAAAAGTTCTTTGGTAAAACTCGTAAAAATCTGAGAGAAAGTGTACTGTTGCAATATGAATAGCACTGAGGCACAGTGCACTTTTTTTTTTTAAAAACTTTTTCATTTTAAAGTTTGTTTTATGAAAATCGCTTCGCTGTTTATTTAATCAAACATTTTCAAATTTAGCCTTTGATGCAAAGTTTGGAATTTCAACAAAATTTTCTGCTCCATCGCTGTAAATTCTAGAACTTTTTGAAAAACCCATGCCACATTAAAAATGCCTAAACAATAAACAATGAAATATAATTTTGAAAAAAAGATTTTAGAAATTTAATCTTTATAGAATTTCGAATTTAATCCATAGTAACTGTTAATACAAATTTGAAAAAAAGAATGAAATTTCGAATATATTTAAGTGCAAACCAAAGGGCAACTTTGTTTATAACAATTGAAATGCACTCAGCAAGCTTATTTCATTTTCATTGCTGGGCAACAAACACAATAAGGCTCAATTGGCTTAATACTACTTGCGCACGCATTGGTACTCTCTTTCCGGACGGAATGGTACAATGCATAGTTTGCAGTTACCATCATAGTGGATAATAGATAAAGTTGTATTTTATGATGAATGATTAGTTATTCGTGAGGACAACCTGGAAACTAAAGCTATCAGTATAGTTGTATCGTTTCTAATACGTTTCCTGGAATAATCTCTAACACATTTTCTGGATCTATTTCAAGTTTAAATGAAATTTGGAGCATTATTTAAAAATATATATGTATTTAAGAAATCAATTAAGACGAAAAATTTGAATAATTTTCCTTGCAGATCGAAGTGAGCAAAATGCAGTGGATGTTGTAGATGGTATTGAATACGTTGAAATTCATCAGCCAACTGACAGTGCAGATTCGGGCCTAGGTTCTGATCTAGCAAATACAAGCAAGGTTTGGTCTGTCTAGTTTTTTTCTTTATTTATCATTATAAAATAATGCCTATTTCATTTTAAAACTTTCAATTCCATTCATAACTAAGGAAAAAGAAGAAAAATTTTCAAACTTAGCCAATAAATTGGGCGCATTCATTTCTTTTAGAAATAATTTAATGTGGAGTAAATTAATAAATGTAAGTTACTATTAGTAATTTCAAAGTTTAAATTTTATGGAAGTAGCTTTTTTTTAAAAAAAAAACAAATTTCATGAAAAGCTCGGAAAGGAAAGAACATAGACTTATTTCCTGGCCATTGACCGACCAAAACATGATAACAATCGCATTGTATTCGTTGAAAAAATTGTGAAATTCTCAATTTCAAGTTTTTTGAAGTTTTTGAAGTTATTTTAAAATTTTGACCAAATTTTTAAATTTACTCAAATTAAATTTTAAATTGTAGAACTTATTTTCTTCTTTTTCCAATTTTACTATTACTTCGGTATTCAATTCCTTGTCATTTCCATCTATTTTAGTTTCAATTTCAAAATATTTTTCATTTTATTCGTAATTTCCATTGTTTTACTTAAATTGTTACACTTGCATTATTTATTTAAAATTCTGCTTTAACTGTATATTTTGTACAAAAATACTATTCTATTTACATTTATTATTATTATTCAATAAGATTCATTACAAAATGTTATATTAAAGTTTAACGAAAGTTATATTTTAAATTATTAAACCGAGTTACATTTTGAAATGCTATTTATACTTGCAAAGTATTTATTGAAAATTCTGCTCTAAGAATTTTTCATTAGTTTTTAAGAATTAATTCTATTTGGATTCATTCTGATCAATTTTATTGTCATTATTCTCCTTTTTACGCCTTCTCAGTTTCAAACTTTATTTTAGCAAAACAATTTTGAATTTTCATATGAATTCATAATTCATATGAAATCTTCTTGGATATTTTTCAAAAGCTTTCTGAGCATGTGATGTAAGCGGGGAAATGGAAATGAACTTAAATGAATGACCAATTATTATCTTAATGTGTATCAGTATACAAATACCACTTACTTGGTTCTAAATACATCCTGTGAACCTACAAGTTGATTAATCATAGTTGATTAGCAGGGAACCAATCGAGGAATGAAATACTGGAAATGAATTTTTCATTATAAATGTTTACTTTATGTAAAATACTCTTTTAATCTTACCAAAAATTTCATTTGGAAAATTTTTCTTTTGCATATATGCTAAAATAATGTTTCATTTTTAAAAAATGAAATCGCATGGCATATCTAATTTTCAATGCATGTTTTTTAAATTAAATTATGAGAATAAATTGTTCGGAATATTTTTCGAATAATAAAAATTGATGTTAAACATTTTAATGAGTTTTTAAGTCATTGCAATGATTGTTTTAATCATTTGCAGTATTACACCTCAGTGTAAGAAACTCAAATAGGCAGTAAGTTATTCAATTCAGATGAATTTTTCAAGCATTTCGAATTTCATTTTATGGTGCAAAATTCAAATAAGTTTTCAAAATCATTTCAATTCTTGTTTCAAATGTTGACGCTATTTGAACACTTCACGCTTGTTTTGCGCAGAAAGGAAACACTTAGAAAATGGTTGAAATTAAAACTTAATTTAGAACTTCAGATCAAAAAACAATCAGTGTGATATCGTTTAAACTCAATTTTCTTTATCTCTTTCTTTTTTTATTTTGCAATAAAAGTTTCTAACCAAATAATTTCTTCATTATAATTTTGCCAAACTATTAGTAATAACATTTAAAAAGCTTCCTTGATTAAATGCACATTAAATTGAAAATTCAAATTTTCACTCCACAAAATTGAGAATTTGATTTTAAGTCAAGTCAAATCATCGCGCGCTCTTTCATTATTCTTTATTTTGAGATTGTAAATTGTGTGATAGATTATACAACTATCAAAATTGCTGCAAAATATTTTGAGGATAAAAATTATTGTACATCGATAAAGTTGTGTATTTGATAATACTATTTAACTTTAAAATTAAATATTTGAAATTTAATTTATTAAATATATTATTCTTTTCTTCTCTTTGTGTTTCACACTCTCTTTCTCTTTCTCTCTTTCTATAAAAAGAAAGCGAACATTGTGTGATGCTATTGCTATCATTATTTTTTTCGATTTCTATTCTTTTTATTCTTTTTACCTTATTCCTTGCAAATATATAAATAGTTCGTTTTTTTTTTTCATAGAAAAAAAATTGTGCTAACTTCATTAGTACACAACACCGCCTTCTATCACTACTTTACAAAATATTGTTACTTATATTGCTATTACTATTACTGCAACTACTGCTACAACTGTTACTACCATTGCTGCTACACTACCGTAACTACTACTCTACTACCACTGTTGCAACTACTACTGCTGCAAGTTACTGCTGCTACAGCAACTGCTACTATTACTACAACACGATCACTACTACTTTTACTACTGCTACAACTGCTATCACTTCTTTCATCACAACAATAACAATAACGCTACCAGTACCGCACTACTGTTATTATTCCGCAGTTGATGCGGCAACATTAATATTACTATTTTTATTGCAGGATTTATTACTATTTCTAGTAGAACTATTAAAATTGACAAAAAGTAATATAAATACTAAAATTGATAAGAAGTAATCGTACAGTATTTAATTACAACAATAAACTACTAACTAACTAGCATTCCATTCAATATTGTCGCAATAAAATTGCATTCTCTGAAATAGATCGGCAGAAAAATTTATTTGTCATTTCAATGAACGACAGTAGTTGATAGTCACTTTGGGATCGAGCATTTGTGGAGATTATATTATTCTTGATGAATGTACATGACCAATGATAATAGTGATAACGATGATTTGATATAATAATTTGTTGTTTCTCTACATCAGTTAGTTTTTTTTATTTGCTTAAATTTTAATTTTAATTCTACAAGAATTAACAATAATTCAAAGTGAATTGCTTATTTGTGAATAGTAATAAATTTGAAAGGAGCAAAGAAAGAAGAATGGAAAAAGGCCTAGATTGAATTAGATTGAAAAGTTGCACTGTTAAACATGAGATTAAAACATATTTTATTTATTGTCTGTTGTTTTTTAAAAATTTTTCTTATTGAATTTTCTTACTTCTTTTCCTTTGAAATAAATCAAATTACACTTCTGCATATTGCTTAATGAATTCATTTGTTAAAATTCATCGCAGAAACTATCACAAAATCAAAGTAGCATATGACATTTCCTTATGTGAGAAGTTAGTGATTTATTCGTTTCTCAAATTTATTAAAATTAAATAAGTCAATTCACAGAGTCTGCAAGAATGATTTTATCTTACTTCTGAATAAGGGAAGGGTACGAAGAGGTGATCCATTGACTTATTTCCAACAAGTAAGCTGTTAATTAACACATTGACTACTTTCTATCGCATTACTTATGATTTATTTCAATGTTTGCAGTTTTTCTTTAGCAGAAAAGGACTATCAGTTGCGAAAATTACAACTGTTCAATGTTTTTAAATGACAGCGAATAGTAACAATTATCATTATGATGGGAATATTTCTCTAATAAGGATGATTGATAAGCAAATGAGAAGCAGGATTACTGATCAAACAAAAAAGTCATCTCATTACTTTCTGATAATAATTACAAGGAAACAATAATTATTATCATTGGTCGATGTTAAATTTCAATAAAAGTTACCGTTCCTATTATTAGCTTTCAATTCCTAGCATTAACTTAATTTATTAAATGATTTCATTTAATCTTTTCTTTTGCTTGCCAAGCGAGTAATATATCGTTCCTAACATCAGTTGAAGATTATATCGTTCACTTTATCATCAGAATATATGGCATTATATAAATAATGAACCGTTTAATGAACAAAAAAATATAACTGAATAAAATTATTTGATAAATCAAGCTAACAATAATTTCTTTCAACTTTTCAATTAAAAGTTCTTAAAATGCTTTAGGGAAAAACAAAAAAAGAGATTTCACATAATTTCATTTTATATTCATTTTAGCCATTCAAAAAAGAATTGATTGATTAATAAAAATTGATTAATAAAAATTCATTCATCCATCATGCGTCAGTTGTTGTTTATAAGTTTTTTGAAAGCTTAACTGAATTAAAATTTACTAACTAACTGAGCTAACTAACTAACCGAACAAACAATATCATTTTCATCGCTCATAAACTTTAAAATATATACTTTGTTAAAAAATGAATAAAAGATAAATATAAAATATATATTATGTCGATTACATTTTTATACTACGAAATTTTTATTTGAACTTTCATATCTTTTAATTGACTTTCTTTTACTTACTTCCCAACCATGCATTAACAAAGTTATTCTTTCTATTGACGATCTTTTCCTCAAATTAAAATTAAAAAAAAATTTTGTCCTCTATATCCATATAGATATATTATTTTTCCTTGTGGCCAGGAATTCCAAAAAAAAGAAAAAAATACATAAGTAGCCCAAACAATTATTTAACAACTGTTTTATTTCGGCAATTTTTTGAAATTAAAATTAAGGAATCTTACTCGCACTCTTGCCTATAGTCAAATATTTTCCACTGATTTCTATCATAAGCTAGTTCAATCATTATTTACCATTTATTTCACATTGATAACTTTTTTTAAATCAAAAACTTAAATAAGAACAAGTGTTCTGTTCTTGATATTAACATATATCAATATCGCTTCTCATCACAATGTATATTCACTGATAAAACGCCAAGAGTAGTTGTGAGCAATGACAATGATCTAATTTTTATCATATCATATTATTTACGCATCACAAATCACATCATATTTTATTATTTCAGTTTTTACTTTTAATGATTTTCAAGATCAATAGGGAATTTCAATTCTTTTCAAACATTATTATCAAATTTAACTCAAGTTGCTAAGCATTAAATTTAGCTTAGTCTAGTCTAAAAAACCTTATTGTCAGTTCTAGCCTTATTTTCAATTCTTGGACTCTTATAGCACACAAATTACCAAATTGACCAAAAAAGGAGGAAATCAAATAACGATGCTCTTTATTTAGTTTTTTTTTTTTTTTTTTTTTTGTGACTATTCATTGGCGATTTGTGGTCTATAGAAAATTTTATTGACGATTTCTGCCTCATACGGAATAGTACTCTGAAATATTTTATTGCCATTACTTGTTACCGTAAATAAGATTAACACGTTAGAAATGCCGAAACATTTACAACACAACGATAATTTGCTATAAATAGCTGTCTATCTGTAATTGAGGTCAATTTTTGTGACAGCCTATAATTGGGGTTACATTTCTTTCAATTCGATACAAAATTTAGCCAAATTTTTGTCTTCCTCATATTTATAAAAATAATTACACGAATAGACTTATTAGTTTACTAATAATTCAGTAGAAAAACCTAATAGAATACAAGAGGTCCAAAGGGCATCTGCTTTGGTCTACTTAGCAAGGCCAAATTAATTCAGTACTCCTCAATATGGCACTAAATTTTTTTTTTATAGGTTTATTTAAATATCAGTTCCGGTCGGTTCTCTTTGTTTTTCATTAGTACATATTTGTTTTTTGATTTTATTTTTTCAAAAAATTTAAAGTTAGATTTAAGATATTTTAATTAAAAAAAATTGACATTATTGTATATTCATGTGACTTTATTTATTTGTTTAAAAGTTGAAAGAAATTCGCTACTGATTGGAATTTTAAATTTTCTGGGCAAAAAATGTTTAAAATTTGTAGAAAAAGTTCTATGCTTGTATTTATTTTCCAGTATGAATTTAAATAAAAAATTTTTTGATAAATGTAACAATTTAATTGGTAGAAATTAATATTTATTCGAATAGTCACAATCTATCGGAATTTAAAATTCATTCAATTCTTCATGTTAATTTTAAAAACATAATTATGTTAATTTTAAACTTTTATTTGTTTAATTACCTAATTAAAAAATTTCTTCCTAGAAGTTAATTGCAAATAATTTACAGGAAAAAAGTGGCATGCCACCATTGCCACCACCAAAACCGAGCATTAATTTGGAAGAAAAAATGAATGCCGTTGATCATTATTATTCCGAGCAAACAAGGTAATTCACCTTCTGTTGCGGTTAGATAGTAATTATGGTTAGATAGTAATTATGCTGTTTAATTAATTAACTAGTTTAGTGATTGTAATCATTAAGATAATTTTATTGTTTCCATTTTTAATCTTTTTACATGCCACCATTCCTTGTGGTATGTGAAAAAGTTTGGTATGTGGTATGTGAAAAAGTTTGGTATGTGGTATGTGAAAACTTTTTTGTAATTTAATGATTTGAATTTTTTCTTTGCCCAAATAAAAGTTATACAAAATTGTCTTCTAAGTTAGCTTTTTTATTGCAATTCTCAAATGAGTTACTTTTTAATAATTTATTTTGTTAATTAATTACGTTTTAGTAATTGATTTCTTAGTAATTGATTCTTCTTGGTAATTGATTTTTTCTAGTAATTTAGGCAATGAAGTTCTTGTTGCGTATTTTTTCATGTAAAAATGGCATGCGTATATGATATTTGTCACACATTTTTACTGAAAAATAACTTACAAATGAAACCTTTATTACGCATCACGTAAAACGATATGCACATATAGTAGCTGTTATAAACTTTCATCTGAAAGTGACATGATCATTTGACATTTATTTATATTTCTACGTAATATTGACGTACATTTGTTTTCAGAATAATTTTGGCACGTAGAAAAATTTCATTACTTTTTATAATATCATTTCTATAATTACTATAGAAATCTTAATTAGCAAGAAATTTTTCCTTAACTTTTCTATCATATGATAAAAAGAAGTAGAAGAATTTATCTAGTCTACAAATTAACATTTTAATTTTATTATTTCACTTGTGACTGGTTTGAAATTTTGCATAAATTAAAATTGGAAGAAACAATTCAATTAACAGAATTTTTTTCTTGTCTAAATTTGCAAATATATAAAAATTTGATTTTTCAGGGGAAGTGATCAGATAATAACTCGGGCGCATTCAGCACTTCCAGCTTGTGTACGACCACATCCAAGAGTACGGCCTATAAGTCCTGAAGAGCGTGCAGCAACACCACGAGCTATAGAACCTGATTTGGTCGCAAAAGATAGGTAATGTTATTAAATTTTTATAGATTTGCTAAAAATATGGGAAACAATGTCATTACAGAAGGATCTTTTTACCATATTTTTGTAATAATGTAATGTTTGGTATTTACTCTTTGAATTACATCAATAATTATTGTAATAAAAGTTTCTATTTACCTATGTTTCTTGAGTAAATTTGAATCTTAAATATTACTTTGAACTTTGTTAATTTCAATAAATTTGAAGCATTAAAATTGATTAAAGGGAAAAATCCTAATCCTGATAGGATCTTAATCCCAGTGAAGTTTCAAGGTAAAATTTCAATTTTAATATTTGAAACTGGATAACACTAAGAAATCGATCAAAGTCACAGAGGTCAAACATTAAATCTACCCGGTTATTTGTCACTAATCGTAGGCTCTCTTAATTCTTTCATCATTAATAGATGACTGTTTGTTTATTAGTGTCATAATCGATATTAAAATGAAGTGGATTTGACAAGCGCAAAGATGACGACCTGTCAACCTTCATCCATTTCTGGTGACATTATTTATTCACTCTCTTTTTCTGCCTTCTGTTTTTAGTTCCATTAGCACTTGATAAGGCTAGATCAGACTCGATTACTCTTGATCTATCGAAAAAAATCAACTTGGCAAACTTGGCAGTAATTTTAATCTATCATAAAAAATCACATTAGATAGTACTCTTAAAGTTTGAGAAGAAATTTAGGGTATATTTTGAATTTGAGCATAAATATTAATTTATGATATAAATAATGGATTGAAAAACGAAATAGAAATTGCAGAATAAAAAAGGAAAATCTTTTGAAATTAAAACTTAAATAAATTTGAGATTATGGCGAAGGAATATAAATGATCCTGCATTTCTATTTAAAATTTTTTTTTCTCTTAATTTTGAACGAACCTTCTTGAACTGTTTCAGATTTGCTATAACACGTTAATTTCCATTTATCAAATTCGATTACCAATATGTTGCATTGAATAGATTTAACAATAAAAAATTAATTTTTTATTTGTTTGTGACTTAATGATGAATTTTTCAAACTCATTTTAAGCTTTTTTAGAATTTATTTCATTGACAATAAATGGAAAGTCATTTTTAAATCTATTTTTAAGATATGATCCAGCCAGTAAATGCTTTTCCTACGTGCCAGCCCGTGCACTTAGCGAACATTTTACGGCACCACGCAAGCCGCAACGTCTTAAGATTGATGAAACGGCTACATCAGCACTGAACATTCCACCAACAGCACCTGAAATTGCTCAGATACCAATTAAATCTACCGATTTACAACGATTGCCTGAAACACCGAAATGGGAAGATGATATCGAAAAGGTATAAATTAATTTTGAACAATTCGAAAACGAATTGATAAAATTTAAAGCAGCTAAAAGCACTGATAATCCACAGTGTAGTTATCATTTTCAATTTTGCCAAAATAAATTTAATTTTTAAAATTTTGCAGCATTTTTTTGGATATGCTGATATATTTAAAATTGAAACTTTGCATCATCATTAATTAATGTCTTGTTCTTTGAATACAAAAAGTTGCTTGCAAAACAACAATACTGATACATCAATACTTACTTGCTTAAATTGAACTTCTGGTCTAATTCTTGTTTTCTGTAGGATGAATGTACTAAAATATCGTGCGATGTTAAAAACAGTAAACGTCAATTGCCTGTATACTTATTTGTTTAATTTAAAATTGTAGTCTAACATATAAATATGTCTTGAAATGAATCTTTTCACATTAATAAGAGTGATTCTGTCAGTTTAAACAAATATAATTGGAATTTAAGCATAAATAAAATGACAACTTTGATGGCATAAAAAGCGCAATTGTTAAATCAAATTAAAGTTTAATCCATTACGAATTTGTGCGCAATTTCGCAAATATTTTCCATATTTAGTTAAAAAATATTATTTCCATAATTACTTTCCTTCACACTGTCGTTGCACGGTTTTTTCAACTCCCGTCACTTCTCCTCTCTTTCTAAATTAATTTAATTTTGAAAAGTTTGAATGATGCAGATCACGCAACTCGTAGCTTTCATGAGTTTGAGTCAAGTTAGCAAGAACGAATGAGAAGTCTGTACGAAGATTTGATCATTCAATGTAAGAAAATTATCAAAAAAATAATAGTTGAAGTTTTCGGGAAATAAGCTAAATATTTCGAAATTTTCCTCACAATATTTTACGCGTGGAAAAAATAAAATTTAATTTGAATTCTGAATTGAATCTAAGTCGAAATTTTTTTGAAGGAACAAATGCTTTTGAATTGATTTTTTGTCAAGAAACACTGCGAAACAAAAGGAAAAACTTGTTTTAGTCAAAAAATATATTAAAAAAGAATGAAAAAAGAGAAACGAAAGAAAAATCAGCTTTTTGATTAAAATTTAGTCAAAATTTCCATACAAACAAATCATTTGTTAGTGTTTGTTGAAACATTCAAAAGTATTTTTTGCGACAAATTCGTTTGATGAAAAATTAATATTTAAACAATTGAAGTCACGTGAACTGTTCAAAACTTTCTTTTTGCATTTCACGCGGAATATTTCTCACTTCAAAAGTCACAAAGAGAAGTAAAGTTAGGAAAGGGCTGAGAAAGTACTGCGTCAAAAGAATAATTTTTTAAGTGGCGAAGAAAAAGATTTTTCTTCCCGAAACTTCCGCATTATTTAGCTTTGAAATTTTACATCGGAAAGACTTGAAAGTGAAAGGAATTGAACGAATTATTTAACACAAACACTTTCCTTCGTCTGTTCATTATTTTGGTCAAAAATAGTTTTGTTTTCTGGCTTCCTTCATTCTCTTTTTTTAGTTTTAAAATTGAAATAATTTTAATCCATTTCAGTCACTTCTTACTAGAATTACCCATTTCAAAATTGAAATGTTTGGTTTGAGCAATAGAAAAGAATTCTTTTTACTTATTTCTGTGTAAACTTTTTGAAATGTTCAGTTTTTCTGTGTCTTCTTTTTCATTAAAATTTTTCAAATTTATAAAGTTTAAATTTAAAACATCTCATCAGTTCATTCTATGGAATGTATAATTAAGGCAATGCTTTCTTGCTTCATACATTTGATATTTATAAAATCTTTTTTCAGTTATTCAGCAATTCAATCTTTTTTATTTAAAAATTTCTTTTAATTTCGTAAAGTTTTATTCAAAAAATTTCAAATTAAAATTTCGAAAATTACATTCTTTTTGTTTTTATATGCTTTTTTTTAGATAACAAATAGTATTTTTTTTGATCGTCAAAATAGCAAAACAATGAACATGAATGTTACTCCAATTGATTTCAATCGTACTGGCAACGGTCCAATAGCAAATTCAACACCAAAAACGGACTCGTCAAAATCCGATTATCCGGCAAATATTGACGAGGAAAAACCTGTCGTATGTTTCTTTTTGTCCCTTTTCCTTTTTCTCTCTTTCACTTTCTCCCTCTCTTCGCCAATAATTCATGCAATATTTCACTTATAAATAAATTGCAAATATTTATCAAGTATTTAATTACTATTGTAATTTATTACATTTGAATGAATGAATAAAATGAACGTAACAAAAATGAAAATTAAAAAAAAAAATTTTGAATAAATATTAGCAAAAAAATTTGCAGTAGCATTTAATCCAAAAACACAAATAATTAAACTTTGAATTCAAATTATTCAGAAAATATAAATGATTGAATTTAAATTCAAATTAGAATTTTATACTCCTCTTTTTGTGATTTGTAGATTGTTGATCAAGCAAAGCATCTATCAAAACGTCGAAAAACAAAATATGGCTCATATAAAACGTTAAATGTTGATGCTTACAAGTACGTTTCCTTTTTTCTTTTTCTGAAACAGGCGTTTTTCCATTCGTCATTTCAAATCTTTTTTAAACTTCTAGAATATCTGAGTGATAAAAAATTTACAAATTGAATTTTCTTAGCAAAATTTTATATTTCTTTTGGCAAAAAAAATCTTACCTTTTTTTCATTTCTTTCAAAAAATTCAATTTGATTTTTAAATTTAGCAGTGATTTGGATGATCTTTGCGATCCGGATTTTTATTTAACTTATACGTCACAAGGAACAACACCGATCGTAACTAATGCAATGGAGTCCGGTAGAACAAACGGTGATATTAGGAAGGCGAATGAAAGAAATGGGTTTGATGGTGTGATGGCAAAAAGGAACGAGCCTGGTTTCAGATTTACGGAAGTACCGGAAAAAAATAAAATTTATCGGTAAATTTTATCCGATTAGAACAATTAATTTCTTAAAGAAATTATTATAATTTATGATTGAGAACTTTTCATTGAAAACCTTTACTTTTTTAATTAATTGAGGAAAAATTAAAGATTCAAACAACAAAAAACAATTTATTATATAAATAATGAATTTAATATATATATATATATATTAATTTTACTCAAAATGAAAATATTCGTTGAGTAAAATTTTCAATAATACTGAGATACTTAAATACACATATAATGCTTATATGTAAGTGCAAAAATTGAAATATTCAAAAAAGAGAAAAAACTTTTTTCATTTTATATTGAAATGCTTAATAATCTTTTGATGAATTTAATATAGTCGTTACAAGTGTTTGTTTTCTAAGTACCAATTAATTCTTACTAAATCTCATGTAATCTTTATAAGTTCTCGATACTACAATACTTAATAACTCATATAATTTCAATGAATTCCGATGCATAAATAGATTTACGTATAATCAATAAATATCCAATTATATTAATTTTTAGTGAATTTCGTAATTTTGCATAATTTATCAAATAGCATAAGCAATGAAAACTTGCTAATTATTGGCCAACTTTTTCTTGCATTAAAAATTAAATGACCAATTAAAAAATTGTCCCGAGAAAGACTGGCGAGTACTTCTTGCCTTGCTATTTTGATGACTTGCAAGTGCATCTGCCATTCATGTTATAAGTCTTTGAGCAGTCATGCAATACCTGCAAAGTGCAGCGATACAGTGACTGTGTGGTAATTTCTTTTAGTTTAAAAGCCGAGTTTTTCAGCTCACACTAATAATCAAAGCAAATATTTGATTTAATAGATTAATTGAATCAAATACTTGTTTAAATTCGTTCTGCCTTTTTTCTGCTCTCTCTCACTCTTTCACTTAAATTTCAGTACTTAAAATTGGTAACAAAAAAGAATTTAATTACCGAAGAAATTATTTATCGATCGAATGAAAGCAGGATTGCAAATGCTTACACAACAAAACGGAATTTCGTTTCTAAGTAATAAACAATCGTTTGCTTAAGAAATTAAGTAAACAGAAGATGTAAACGAACAAATTTAATCTTCTATAAAACATTATTGATTGCATCTCACTTGCAAAACACTATTTCAAGATAATTATTCTTCTCTCATCTTTTTTTTTTCAAATTTAAATTCGAAATTCAGTTCAAAAATTTGAATTGCAAGCTCAGCTAAATCCAAATTATTAGTCATTCTTGCTACACATATAATAGATTTTAACAATTTTCATAGCAAAAATCATTTCATTTTGCTTTTTGTATTTTTGAATCGAAATTCAAATTTAATTTCGGAAAATCAATTCAAAAAGTACAAGCTAAATTTATAACATTTCCACTGTGTTTATGCTACTACACGTTGATATAATTTTGGAAGAAAAAAATATATTTTTTAAGAAATCAAACAACTCTCGATGACCATTTCTTCTCGTCATCAAAGCCAAGAATTTCGCCTGATAATTTCAACCAGGATAGTCGAGAAGCATTTCGAATGCGCAATTGTCGTTCTGCTGCTTCCGCACCGTTTTATCGGTAGATAGAAATTTGTTGAAGAAAAAACAAAAAAGAATAAAGAAAATTTTGATAATTTTATAATTAATTTAAAAAATTTTTTGGAGAGAAGAAAAAACTTAGAATATTTACAATTTCTTTCCTAGGTACAAATTTTAATCTATTATTCTTCTCAATTATTCTCCAATTAGTTTAATGTATTTGGAACTTAATCATTTGTTCAATTAGTTTTGAATGAATTTTCAAAATTGTCCAAATAAATAATGAATAACTGAAATCAGCGAATTCATTTATTCATTCATTCATTTAACTATTCAATCAGTCACTCATTCATTCATTCAATCATTTAGTCCGTTATTCATTTATTCATTCATTTATCCATTCCATTCCATTTCTAAATTGATCAATCATTTTTTCAAGTGAATCATCGCACGGCAATCGATTATTTGCTCACAATCGTTATGATTCATTGACAGATGCTGAAAATGCTGATGATTGGCTGAAATTTCAATTGAAAAAATTGAAAGCGAAAAGGGACAATAATCCGGAAATGTTACGACGGAAACGACAAGAAAAATTACTACTGGAGGTTTGCAGTTTCTGCTCATTCCAATCTAAATGAATTACACAACTGTTGATCGATCAGCAAATTCACTAATCATGAAAATGCTGATTGAATTTAAAAACATTTTCTTGTCGTGCAATTTTTTCAAAGTATTATTTTGTCTGATTAAAGAAAAGAAAATTTAACGAAAAGCAACGATACAAATTATGAAGAAAAAAGACAGCGCTGAATTAATTCAAATCGCTATTAAATTAGTTTTTATTCCCAAATAAATATTTCAGAGCAATCAATTGAATTTTCTCGTTTAAAAATGAAATAAAATATGTTCAAATGATAAACGAAAAAAAGAAATGCAAAATATAAGCGTAATAAAAATTTCTATTTTACAGGAATTGAAACATGTAAATAATGATAGGCAAATAGCGCGTGAAATTGATGAACGTACGTATAGCTTAGAAAGTTACGGACAATCCATTGATCCGTTAACGGAATATCGTGTGGAAGAGGAACGTTTACAGAGTGTACGTTCACCATATCATGATAACGGTGATAACCGATTTACTGATGAGATAATCAATACAGTTCGAAAAACAGACTCTAACAATTCATCGTCAGTTTTACCACGGAAGTAAGTTCCTTTTTGTTTTCGTGTTTACACGACACTTTACATTTCTTTTTTAATTTTTAAAATTTTAATTGCAAGTTTTTTTCGAAAATTTTTTTATTTTCGACATGCGTCTTTTTTCACTTTTATTTGCTCCTTTTTTCAGATATTTTTTCTACTATATACTTATGCCTTTTTTGTTGGAATTTCGAAATCTATTACAGGCCTCCAGATATTGTACGGCATAAGCCTCCAACACCACCACTGCGACCTCGCTCACAGAGTCCATCAAATCTCTCTTCAAGGCGATATCGTATTAGGACACCTTTTCAAGAAGTAAAAATCTTTATTTGACATTGATAAAATTTCACTGATCTCTTGCAAAATTATCGAAAATTTTTGAAACAAAACGGATATCATTATATTATTATTATAACATTATGTTGATAATGTTCTGATGATAGTAATTTTATTTGACTGTTATAATGATAAGCTTTGGTGATAGTTTTGTTTCTCTAGACACAATATCAGCGTGAACGAAGTCAAATTAATCGTACTGATAGCAGCGAACGTGATATTGGTGATTTTGATGATAATGATTTCGGCTACTTGACAAATATCGTAAAAGTAAGTTTACTCATTCATTCATTCATTTATCATCAAAGAAATGACCACAAAAAAAATTATTATTCCGTTTTTGTCTGTTTGTATAGTTTTTTTATCGCTTATCTGTCTCCTCAAATATTCCATCCTTTTTTTTGCTATATGTTAGCGAATTTCTAAAAGAATAAAAAATTCTCATTTCCCGTGCTAACTACTGGTCATTACTAATGCTTTCAGATTCAATCGAAAAAACTTTTTTATTATTCTCCTTGTCAAAACTTCCTATAATCTCCTTTGTTGAAATATATTTAATTACACATTTGATTGTGCACTTAGTTTTTTTAAAAAATCCTTATTTTTAATCTTTTATAATATTTTGAAAAATAAATTTGTATTAAAATGTATTCCATTGAATATTTAATTAGGCGCTTAATTTTTCAAAAATTAAAAAAATTTCTTCAGAAGAAAGTATTAAAAGAACTTTTTTAAAAATCGTTGTTATAATCATTTGCAATGTTCTGAAATATTTTTAATTTTTTTAGAAACATTCAATTAAATGTATTTCAATTTCAAAAACATTTTTCCAAACGAAGTAGTTATTTCATTGTCTGCAATGATTTAAAAGAAATATTTTTCGACTCTACAATGGAAAAGAGTTTTTTGTATCAAAAACAAATACTTTTAGTTGTTTTTTCGACATTTAGTTGTAACTCTTATTAATTTAAAAATGAAATTCATTTTTTAAATTTGAATAGGAAAAAAAAATGCGTTGCATTATCCTTTCAATATTCATCGCCACATTGCTCTGCAAAATATTTATCCGAAAAAAAGGAAAAATAAAAAGTGAAGAAATTTTTGAACAAAACATTCATTGCATCATTCACATATATATCATTGTCAGTCACTTCACTTCTTCTCTTTTATCGTACGGCGATAAATTTTTTTAAATTTTAAAAATTTCAAATGGAAATATTTTCTTTTGCTATTACAAATCTTTTGTACTTTGTGCCACTCGTTCTTTCGTACTTTCTTTCGTTATTTTTGCTGTTTTTAGTATCATTGCGAGTTATTGCTGTTATTATTGCACTATTGTTGTTTTTGTTATTATTATTGTCATTACTGTTATTATTAATTTTCACTTTTTTCATAGTATAAGAGAATGAATAGTTTTTAGAGCGTTTTTCAGCGAGTACTTTATTGCTGTTATTGCTACTGTTGTTGTCATTGTTATTGTTGTTGTAATTGTTGTTGTTGTTGTCGTTGTTATTGTTATTGTTGTTGTTATTGTTGTTGTTATTGTTGTTGTTATTGTTGTTGTTATTGTTGTTGTTATTGTTGTTATTGTTATTGTTGCTCCTATTCCTATTGATATTATCAATATATGAGCAAAATACACAAAAAATTTTATTTACTTTCCTTTTTTAAGTTCAAAGAAGAAATATTTATTAGCAAGCAATAAAAGTCATTTCACTGTCATTTGCTCCATTTTCATTGTCCAATCATTTTTCATTGCTTTTTGTTATCAATTTCTCCATTTGATCCGATCTGATCCGATCCGATCCAATGCAATCTGTTCTCTGCATATCATTATTAGCTGTTTGTGTAAAAGGAGAAAAGACCATGAGAGAGAGAGAGAGGGGGAGAAGAGAGAGAGAAATAAACACAGCAGTTTCTACCCTGTAGTTCTTAAAACTTTTCGTTTGCTTTTCCGTATTGTTGTGTGTATTTTCTTTTAGTTTTTTTTTTTAATTTATTTTGCTAATTTTAATTTTTTTTTATATGTTAGCATAGTTCACAATTTCTAATAGTTCACAAAAATTCAAAAATTTTTTTTTTTAAAATTTGAAAAGAAAAATTTTTTTTAATTTTGAATTTTAGCAAATTAATTTATGAATCGTTTCATGTTTATAAACATAAATTTGTCAGTTTTTAGGAAAAATAATTTTTTTTCGAGAAAATTTAGGATTACTGATAATGTTGGCCAATTTAGCCAAGCATTATAAGTTGGATTTCATTTTTATTCCTTATTTAATTCCAATTACGCTGAAATTTTGAGATATGTAGGATAAATCAAATCATATTTCTTCCGCTATTCCCAATAGCTCATAAGTTAGTATCGTTATCACGTCTCTTTACCACTATTTTGCTACTAACGGTGACAATAAAAGGATCTGAAAAATGGGCCGAAGAAAAAAAAATCGAGAAAAAATTTCTAATTTTTCTTGATTTTTTTCTTGCCTATTTTATTTTTATTCGGAATGAAATTTCATTAATCAAAATTCAGTTCAATTTATTTTCATTTTTTTATTTTCATTTTTTTGTCTGCGAAATTAAATTTTATATTTGGCATACTGCAAAAAATAAGTATTAGCTGTTCACAGAAATAATTAATTCGATATTTTTTTCCTGTTTAATATTTCACAAAGAAAAAGGAAAATAAATGATTGGAAATAAAATTTAAATGTAAAAGAAATTATGTAAAAAAATATGTTGAAGTGATTGCTAGTGCTTTCAATCTTCTCATAACGATTTTTATGAGATTTTTTTGCACAGTGAAATATTCTTTCTTTCTTTCGATGAAATGGCGCCGATTGGAATCTCCAATGATATTTCAATTCCAATATTAATCTGTTCAATTCCCAACATCTTTTGTACTGTTAATCTATTCAGCGTTTATTTGCATTTTATTTTTTACTTTCAATCTTTCTTTTGTTTCATTTTATTGTTTTTGTTAGAAATTGTTTATCGTTAAGCTTTGTTAAATTATTCAAACTGTTCTTAAATGATTTTCCTTTGAATTTAGAGTTAAACCATAGAAAATCGTGATTTTTTCTGTTCGATTAGTACTCATGATTATCGTTTCTTTCTTACGAGTCTACAAGAATTTCATTGTAAGTTTCTTCTTAAATTTTGTTGAATTTTGTTATATTGTTCAAATTGTTTTTTTTAATATTGCGAATTTGTTTGAAAAATTGTTAAGTAGATTAGATTTGTTTTCTTTGCAATTTAAACAAATATTTAAATTGGAAATTAAATTATGCAAAGATGATGACGATTGTTACTTGTTGTCATTCGCTTCTTCATAAAAATCATTGTTGTTAAATTTATCCAAGCTAACTTTGGAAAGGCAGATTGTTTTTGAATTTATCGAAGATTCGACTAATAAATTCAAATAATCGGATTGGGAAAGTTTCATTTTCGTATTATTTTGCAATAAGAAATAACTGGGAATATCAATTTAAACAAGCACTTATAAAAATGATTTTGTCTGCCTGAACAGCAGTAAATAATTTCTTGAATTGCAGAAAGTTTTTTGCAAGCTTGAAATTTGAATAATTTATATTACTTCTATGTATGAGAAATGAAAAAAAATCTGCTTAGTAAAATGGCAAAAATGGAATTAGAAGTTTTTAATTTAAATGAAACTGAAATGGCTGTATACTTTAAGTATTCTCATTGATGTAGTATGTTTAATGACTGCTAATTTCAAGATAAGCTATAAAAATGTTTTGTGCAATTTTTTAAACTGTTTTTTAAAAAAAAGAAAAGATTAAGTCAAAACTTTTTGATTGGAAGAATGTGCAGGGTTCAAACTTATGAGTCTGTGGATGTTTTTGTGTGGAATTGCAATACTGTGATTGTTATTAACTCAGAGGTGATAATTTATCACTAATTGCTTATATTTCAGGGGAATAATATTGCCAGCAATAATAATAACACACATGTTGAATTGAATTCCTCGACAAATTCAATGAAATCAATTTTAAAAAAGCGTGATATCTATCAAAACAGTACATCATCATCGATGATCAATGGCAGTAGATCAAATTCCACTGAGGTTTTTCAATCTTTTTTTGTTAAAAATTTAAAATTAGTCCAAATTATTAACTGCCATAAGAGAGATTTTAAGAAGTTTTTGTTTTTTTCTTTAGAAATCTCTAAATTTTCTCTTTTCTTTTATTCCTTGTTTTTTTTTCCAATTTTTATTCTTTGCAATAATTACTGGTCCAGCTTATTCACTAATTATTTTCAGTTAGCCTTAATTTAAAGCACAGTTGCTGTGACAGCAGCAGGTATAAGTGAACAATAATTTGAATCGAAATTTAATCTAATTTTATTTAAGATTATATAAAAAAGCATTGCAAGTTTGTAAGTGCGCTTTTGCATTAGTATTGTCTCATTACTAATTGTATCCATATTAAGCCTAGGCTCTATAGGATGGTTTTAAACAAAATTTTGATAAATTAAAATTATGAAAATTTTCTAAGGATTGGTCGTCATCATTAGTTCCGTCATCCAATCGAGCAGCAACGCCAGCATTTCCAGTACGTCGTGAAACACCACTACCATTTCATCCACTTCTGTTTGAGGGTGCCAAAGATGTTAGCATTCCACCAATTCAATCAACCGATAATATCAGTTACAGGTCATCTTTATCATTGATAATCACAGACTCAATCTGTTTCCATCGAAGCTTGCAGATAATAAAAATGCTTACAATCATGCAATAATTAATCAAAGAAGTTTGCATTACCATTGCAATATTTAAGCTCTTTTCATATTCTAAATCAAATTTTAAATTGAAACTTTTTTGACAAAATGATAAAAGCTGAATAATTTTTTTCCTATCATTCATTTTTCCAGAAATTTTTTAACTGTGTCATTCAATTTCAAATTTAAACACTTCCAAAGAAATCAGCTTTTTTTGAAAGTAAAAACCAAACCTCTTTAATTTGTTTTTAATTGACATTATTGAAATACGACACCAACTTTTGCATTTCCTTATACAAACTGTAAATTATGTGAAATTTAATTGAAAAAAAACAGCAAATGGTTTCAGATCTCCATCACCACGTTCTGTTTATTACGCGCAAAGTCATCGCACATCAACTTCTTCGACCGGTACGTTTGCTCATTCAATTGTTAAGTTTTGAATGTTTTCGTTTCATTTTCATTTGAAACGGGATTTCTAACATTTCATCGTCTTTTTTTTGCTGTTGTTTTTTTATTTTATTATTATTGCGTGATTGTTTGCAATGTCAATTTGTTTTCTCTCAGTGTCGTAATGCTTTGCCGATTTTCCGTTATCCTTTCGCTTTCTTACATTATTTTATACAACAAATTTGCATTTGCTTACTTCTTGATTTTCTTTAATACCAGAAGTTTTATCTTTTTGTATTCTATGAAAGAACAATAAAAAAGATATCTTGGACTATCAGTCTAAACTTTTAGGCCATCATTATTCTGTCCAATAGTTGAATTACTGTTTCACTCATTCATCACCTTACAAACAGTTATTTCTTGACTGCAAGTTTTTTATTTAAATTTTAGGCTTGTAATTAAGTATTTTATTTAGTTATAGAAATAAAATTCCATAATTTTGTAATTGTCAAACAGAATTTCTATTTGGTATTAGCTAAGAGTTTGAGTGTTGATTTATAAATTTTGATAGGGTAAAAATAAATCTTTGATTATAAAAAAATGTTCTGCAGATGGGACAGTTATTCTCTTCTCCTTTCTCTCTCTCTGAAAAAAAGCGCATTTTTTCGATATTATGTTAATGGAATAGTGAGAAATTTTTGGCGCTTTTTCTCAAGCATCACTTCACTTTGCATTTGTATACGTTATAACAGTTTGAACCAAAATGATAAGGTAATTGAAGTCAATTAAGCTCAAGTTAAGCTTAAATTAAGCTTAAATGATTAATTAATCATTATCAATATTGGGAAAATTTAAACTTCAACATGGAATGCCTGCTCTTTTTTGTCATAAGGTATTTTCACATCATTATCAATTATTAATTAATCAAAGGATTGAAGGATATTGGAACTGCCAACCAATTAATTAGTTAATTGATTCAAGCTCAGCTTTTACGTAAAAAATGTGAATAAATATCCAGTTAATTAATTTATTCTTTGCTTTAAAAAAACAATTCATTATCATCATTTCTATGTTTTACTGCAAATATAAATTAATGGAGTATGTCATTAAACACGGGTTAAGCTAATTTCAAAAAATATTTAACTTTTAAACGTCTAATCTTGTGAGGGAGAAATGAACTAAACTAGGCAATAGTGATGCTTTATAATGTAAATTAAAATAAATTTTCCAGTGATTAATTGCTGAAACATATTAATGAAATAATTAATTGATTTTAAAATGACACACGGAGCTGCGAAAGAGAAAAAAACAAAAAATCTGCAATATTCACGAAATGAAAAATTGAAGAAAGAATTGAATCAAAAATTAAAGTACGGGACGTGAATTTGAAAAAAAATTATTTTTGAAAATACAAAGAACAAAAACAAGAACAGTGAGCTGGTAGAACGAAATGATCGGGTTAATAGCTTAGGAATGAATAAATAAATCAAATCAAATGCCAATCCGTTAAAAGTTCATTGGAATAAACATTCAGTGAGGAAGATTAAAGAAGGAAGAAGTATCAGAAAGCAAATATTAAGCTAAAGTTTCTGGTAGTTGTGACGGGATTGAATAGGTCATATTATTTTACCTCGATTATTATGTATATATTTTTTATAAATGGAATACCAGCTTTTCAAAAATATTTTAATTTTAACATTTTGGAACATTTTTTTATGCTTTGACAAAAAGTACTGAGAGCTGAATTTCAGAACTCTCTGTATTTGATCTAATGCACTCTTATTGGGTTGGCATTTGATTTGATTTGTTTATTCATTTAACTAAACTGTTTATTCGATCATTTCTTTCGAGCTCATTGCTCATGTTTTCGCTCTTATGTTTTCCAAAACAATTTTTTTTTGGAAACTTACGTTTGACACTTTGATTTTTCAATTCTTTTTTCCATCTTTCATTTCGTGAGTATTGCATATTTTTTGTTCTTCTTTTTCGGAGCTCCATGCATCATTTTAAAATTTGACAATTTCAAATTACTTCAGTTTGTTTTTCTTTGTAGTTTGATTTCTTTTTTTTAAAAACTTTTTGTTCCAAAAATTTGAAAAAGATTTTTATTTATAATAGATGCATTTGTTCCATTTCCCTTTTTCGAAAGGAAATTATTGGAAATTAAAATTTCAATCGTTGGAGTTAGAAAGCTTTGATGTTAAAGGAAGACTGTGAAATGAACGGACGAGAAAGAGGGAGAAAGAAAGCAAATATTAGTTCCAGTAGCTTTTGTTACCTAGTGGTAGTATTTGCTTAAAATCCAACCGATTCAAATAGTTCAATTTTTTGTTTATAACTGGTTCAAACAGGAAGTCAAAATTACCTGCTGATGCATAAAATATCACTTCTCGTTTCCTGTCTTGCACAAAATTCTGACCTAATATTCAATCAGGCTCATTTCAATTTTCTATTTATATATTATAGAGAAATCATAATGAACGAAAATATTCAGTATTTTGTGGAAATGAAATTTTTAAATAAATTTTAGTCCTATAAAATTCGATCAAATTTCTCTTCGCTTTCTTTTTCCATTCTTTTATGGTAGCTTATCTTATCACATAAAATTTTTTTATACATTTGTAATAAGTATTAACTTTCATGACACGTAGTAACAGATGGATATGGTAGTCATTTAATTAATAAGTTCTTGTTAAATGTGTATTGTTTAAGAAATTTCCCTACATATATAATAGTATAGTTGTTCCGTTTATTGATTACTAACTTCATTTGGCATCGAATACATATAGCACTACGTGTTTTCACGTTTTTTTGCACAGTATAATGAAGTTCAGCAACTTTGTTTATTGCTGTCGAATAGAAATGATTGTCGCTAGTGATAACTGTGGTATTTATATTGATGGAGAAAATTGTACGTGAATGAAGAATTAGTTTTTGTTGTCGTTGTTGTTGTTGTTGAGACGTAGATGAAGGAAAAGCTGTGTAGTAATATTACAGTTATACTTATCACTGTTGTTGTCGTTATCATTATCATTATTTTTGCAATCACTAATATTGTTGTTAAGATCTTTTCGCATTATCCATTATTCATTTTATATCTCAGGCTATTTTCCGATACATTTTTTAAATCTAATTTTCATCGCCTTCTGTTCCTCGTCAATCGTATCATATTATCTTCTTCTACATTATTATTATCACCAAAATTACCAGCACCAGTCACTTTTATCATTCAACACTTTCTCATTTTCCTATTTTACTCTCTGTCTCTCCTCCTTCCTCTCCATCCAGATTTCCTTATTTCAAACTCTTATTTTTTAGAATTTCTTCTTTGATCTAATTTTCATTCTTGTTTCCACTTCTTCTGTTCCTCATTATCATAGCAAATAACAATGATAACATTATTATCACTACTATTACTACGTCATTATCATATCATCATTAATCATTATCATCCGACGCATTCTATATTTTCTCTCTATCTTCCTTTCTCTTTCTGTTCAGTCCTTTTCCATTTTCTCATTTCAAGTATTTTCAGATATTTTTTTCTGATCTTACCTTTCTCTTTCTCTTACCATTTAATTTTTCATTGGAGATTCTCTCTGTTGATCGATGGATTTACTGGTTGTAGTAGTAGTAATAGTGGTTGGTAGTATAATAGTGAAAATACTGAAAACAGATGGGTAGCAGACATTTAACTTCACTCGATGTTTTTCACATTTCACTGTAAATTGTAAGCAGCTGACATTTCGCATAAAATTTTCCTTCTTCCTTGAACCTTTCACTTCAAATTCTTTTTCATTATTTACTACTACTGCTTCCACTAATTCATACATACACACTCATTTTTACTTTTAGCTAAAATTGATTTCAATGATAATATCCAAAACTTTCCACATAAACTTATCAACCTTAGAGCAAAAAGAAAAAGTCCATAATGTCATCATTCTCTTTTTTTTCATATCTTCTTCTTTCTCTTTCATTAAATTAAATTTTATTAAACAAACAAAAAAGAATTTTTTTTATTTCTTTCATATATTTTTCAATCATTTTCACTTATTTTATTGATAACAATAAAATGAACCAAAATCATTGTGATGAAATCTAGATATATTTTGATTTTTTTTTGTTTTTATTATCCTAAAAAACACGGAAAAATCTCTTCCTTGTTTTTCTCATTTGTATTTGTACGCTAAAAACCACTTCTTTTTAAATCATCATTTGTCAAATTCAACGCAAGAAGAAAATTTTGCAGTTGAATAAGATAAATTAAAATTGTCAACTATTGCTGTTCCCACTTTGTTACACACATATTTATATTCTTTGGGTCGCCACTAATTTTGATCAAATCGTAATCAGAGGTAAAATGTCTTTACTATCGCTCTTACTTGGTTTCATCATTAACAAAGATGTTTACGACCGACAATATTTCATGACCTTCTGGTCGAAAATTATTTGAATTCTTTAATTTTCCCACCGCGTTTTATTATTCAGATCTTGATATTGCTGTCGTTTCTCTCCTTCTTTCTGTTTCTCAGTCCCTCCCTGTCCCAAATTGTTATCAGCCTTCATTCAATACTTACTTTAATCAACATTTCATATTTCTAAATTAGCATGTGATTAATATCTTTACAAGATATTATAAAAATATTTGAATTATAAGCAATTTTAATTATGAAAATAATTTTTGCTTCCCATCTTTTTTGAGATAGTGAAATTTTTGAAGTTCCTTTTTCTTAATTTATTAGGAAATTGAAGGAAGATATTCTCCATTCAAAATTTTCGCCAGTGAATGTCTGAATCGCAAACAAGTTCAGCATCACCATCAACAATTTTGACCACTTCAAGCGATTCACCATTGGATGGTGCGATATCGTTGTTGAAAACGAAAGAAATTTCGAATTCCCTTCAAAATTCCAAATCAAATTATGTGAACTGCGAAAACTTTTGCAACGGAACTGATAACACTGTTACAACTTCAAGAATTATTTTAAAAAATGCAGACTATGAAGAAACTGAAATTGAATGTCCTGCGGATGATGAGCAGGAGAAATTGAGCAGTTTAGATGCTACATCAGTTGCCACTCCTGATGCTCGGGAATCATCGAGAGCTGCTAAACAAAATGAAATATCTGATCGTACTGAGAAGGATAATGAAGCTGAAAATAAGGAAAAAGAAGGAGTTACGACAGGAGATGACGCGTTAACTGATCAGATGAAAGCAAATGTTGTAGAGAGTAAAGTTGACGAAGCATGGGTTACATCAGTTGACACTCCTGATGCTCGGGAATCATCGAGAGCTGCTAAACAAAATGAAATATCTGATCGTACTGAGAAGGATAATGAAGCTGAAAATAAGGAAAAAGAAAGAGTTATGACAGGAGATGATTCGTTAACTGATCAGATGAAAGCAAATATTGTAGAGAGTAAAGTTGACGAAGCATGGGTTACATCAGTTGACACTCCTGATGCTCGGGAATCATCGAGAGCTGCTAAACAAAATGAAATATCTGATCGTACTGAGAAGGATAATGAAGCTGAAAATAAGGAAAAAGAAAGAGTTATGACAGGAGATGACGCGTTAATTGATCAGATGAAAGCAAATATTGTAGAGAGTAAAGTTGACGAAGCATGGGTTACATCAGTTGACGCTCCTGATGCTCGAGAAATTAATGTGGTAAAGGAGGACGCATGCGAAAGGATTCCAAAATGTACTGAAGAAGAAAAAGTGACAAATTCAGCTGAAATTATAGATGAAAGGTCTATTCTTGACTTAATAATTGGCTTAAAAGCTAAGACAAATCGATCTTTGTCAAAAAGTTCCGATCAGAGCTTTAGGACGCCATCAGAAAGTCCATCTGGTATCTCAGATAGCTGGAAAAATGCTACAATTAATATGAATCATTCCTTTGATAATGGTGCTCGAAATGGTGATATGCAATCAGCGTACAATACGACACTTCGAAATCACCAAACCAAAATTACTTATAATAACAAGACATTAAGTGAGTTAATTTTAATTAAGTAAAATTGAAATTTTTGATTTAATTTTAATGTCTTAAATTTAATGTATTATTATGACTTCATCCTTTCTTTAATATACTTGTACAATACTACCAATCATCAAAAAAAATTGATAGAAGTGATGATGATAATTGATGAAAATGATAATAATCATATATTATCAGTAAATGTTAATACTGATGATATTGGACGATCACAGGTAAACAATGGTTGGTGTTATTCATATGCTAACAATCGTACTGTTATCTTTTCTATCTCAGTATTCGTAATCAGAATTATTTCATTTCTTTTTCCTTTTGTTTTCATTAACAGGATTTTTTCCTTTTTTATTTTCATTAACCAATTCCTTTCTTTTTTTTGAAAAAATGAGAATCATTTCATTTCTTTCTTTTTTCGAACATTTTCATTTGATTCATTCTGCATCTATTTTTTTTTAAAGAAAACTTTTTAAAGAAAAATTTCAAAAAAATAACTGAAATTTATAAAATATGAAATTATTTCATAACAAAGTCGTGTAATTATCACTGACATCGTATCAATTGCTTGTAGATTTGGGTGAAGTGATTCATCATCATCCATTATTTGTGAAAAATACATCGAAATACTGGTATAAGCCAACAATATCAAGGGAAGAAGGTTAGAAAATTTTGTTCGAAATTATTTTTTTGATGGTTCTTTTTGAACTTTCGATTTAAGATTTACAAATTTTCTTCAAATTTTTTACAAATTTGAAATTTTTTTCTTTTTGCAATTCACATACTTTTAGTTTAAAATATTGATTGGATTTCTGCAAGCTTACATTTTATGATATTATACTTTTTTTTATTTTTTATTGTAGTTCAGCGTATCACGATTTTTGATCATTTATATAAACTGTATCATGATATCGATATTCTGATATTATTCTTTCTTTAAGTAAATTTTAACGTCTTGAAAACCTTGTGTCATCAGCAAAATTTAACAGTTGAAGAATTGAATTTTTCTCATGCAAAACAGAGGACTGTTTTTTTTAATTAGTTTTAGATTTTATTTATCAAATTACTTTTGTTAAAATCACCCCCACATACTAGTTTTGTTAACAATTTTTAACACAGCGCACATACTGAAGCAATTCACCATCATTTGTAGCATATAAATTGTAAACTTCAAATTTTGATTCAGTTTGCTATCGAAATTTAATTTTTCTTCAAGTTTCTTGAATCGCATTTATTTTTTTTACTTTCTTCGCAACTAATTAATATTCATGGTGGGCGAAAAATTCAAAAGTTTGAATCATTAAACTGTTGCAATGCAAAAAAGTGTCTCTTTTAAATTGGCAGCAAATTTTTCCAAAAAAATTGAAATTATCTGGAAGAAATGAAATTGTCGCAGCTTTTTCTAATTTTTCTAAAAAAACTTTCGGAAGGAATCGGTTAAAATTTTTTGATAAATTTTTTTTTAAAATTATTACAAAAATTTTATTCTTTTCCGTTCATTATTTACCCGCTCATTCATTCAATGCTTTTCATTTGTTATTTTCATAATTTCTCTTTAATATTTTTTTTCAATCATTTTTTCTGACATCTACAATTATTTACCAATTATTTGGTGATATATTTTCTCCAATGTGACACTTTTACGACAATATCTTTTCAGCTGTAAATATGCTCAGAGATAAACCGCCGGGTACGTTTGTTGTGCGGGACAGCAACAGTTTTCCGGGCGCATTTGGTTTAGCGTTGAAAGTTGCTACACCACCACCTGGTGTCAATCCTAGTAATAATTTATTTTTTGTTTGCATTTAATTGCGGCCTAATTTCAAAGAAAAAAACTTTTATTAAAACAAATTAATTTGAAATTTCTTCCTCATAAAGTAAACTTATCTTTGAAATGAAGGTTAACATTTTCATTCCATTGAGAATTTGATGAAAAAATTTTGAGGTTTTTAAATAAATTTTATTTTTTCACGACTTTATTCATGTATTCTTCATTCATAGAAATACACTAAGATATGAATTTTTTGTCGAGATTTTGGACTTAATGTCCTTCTTCTTGCCGAAAAGTCCTTATCGGATCGAATATTTTTTCTTTATTTTTTTGTAGTCAATGTTAATAGCTTATTCCTAAATCGATATTACACATGCGTGATTGCATGTACGTTTAAATTACCTTTAATTATTGATCTTGATATTTATCGGGTACTTATCGCTGATAATTCCTGAAAAGTAGCTTTGCGAGAATTCCTTCAATCGATCGAATAGTGATTTCAATTCATATTTCTTTTCTGCACTTTCACATAGCATTAACTATAATTAATTTAAATTTGCATTCATTGTTATCATTATTCATAATCGTAATCAAATGTTATAATGATTAGTATAATTACTATTAATCCCCGTTTTTTTGAAAATTTAAATTAATAAAAAAATATCAATTTCAGGTGATGGTACCGAATTAGTACGTCATTTTCTGATTGAACCATCACCAAAAGGTGTCAAATTGAAGGGTTGTAACAATGAGCCAGTATTTGGCACCTTATCCGCGCTCGTTTATCAACATTCAGTAACACCACTTGCCCTACCTATTAAATTACTGTTACCAGAATATGATCCGGCCAATACTCCGGAACATATCTCTGCTGCACAACAACTTCTACAACAAGGAGCTGGTTTGTATATACATTTATATACTTTCAATTTCATTTGTGTTTTCTTTTTTACCATATTGTATTGTTCATAATCAGAAACTAATTACTCACTTTATTTTAACTAAATTTAAAAATGGCTTCAATTTTAACTTTCCTGACTTTTTTTACATACCAATAATTTGATCTTTAATCTTACATTCATTTATTGTAAACTGTTCCTATTCCATAAAGTTGCAACAAACTATTAGGAATAAGAGTAATCTTGTTTTTTATACTGAATAGGGATAAGATCAAAGTTCAGTAAAATGAAAATTTTTTTTGTTTGTGTTTCCTTTTTTTACAATTCCATCAATGGAAAAAGGTAGAATTTACAGCATGCAATGTTACATATATCCTTTCTTTGGATACCGAATCATTAACCGGGCCGGAAGCTGCTCGACGTTGCATTGATCAAACTTTCGGACTTCTTAAACAAAAGATGATTCAGCCGGTTTCAGTACATTTTAAGGTAAATAGTAGCAAATTAATTTTTTCATAATGCATTTTAAGTGTGTAGGTTTTAATTGCAATTAGTTAATTAATCATTTTCTACCTTGAATTTAAGCTTGAGACATCGTTACAAAATGTTTTTGAAACATAATATCCACTCATCACTCAAATGATTCGTGTAATTCAAGTGAAATTTTAAATTTAAAATATCAGTTTAATATTAAAATCTGTTTATGAAGATTACAATCAATTTTATTTGTTTATTTCTCCTACTTCTTGAACAACAACAATAAAAGCAACAAGATTGTCACAAGATTTCATTGCAAATAATTTCACATTACTTCATTTTTATTTTCTACTTTGATTCTGTCTCCCCGACACAAGTGTTTTACAATCTGTTGTTTTTTATAAAACATGAGATTAAATTAACGAATTGACAAGTCATCGTATGGACAAAAAATGGAAGTGTTAAATGCATAATTATCATTTATATAACGCATACGGTCAACTTTCCACGTACGTGATCATTTAAGAAATAGCCGAAAAATGATTAATCATAAAGCAAAGTTAAGTAAAATTATGCCGGAAACATTTTTTCTTGCATATTCCAGTTAATATTTAAAAATTTCAAGTGTTTAATTCAAATGCTCACTTATCATACTGATTGATAGGATGAGAGAATTTGAATTGATTTTTAATTTCCTGGTCGTTAGAAATTATTTTTGCTAAGGGAAAAATTAAAATGCGCAACACTGTTTAATTTCATTTATAAATATCGTCGCCGTACGTTCATAGCCTCGGAATAGTTCCTGATCGTTGAAATTATTCATGGCCACTTTTAATCGTTTATTCTCTCTTGACTCCATCTTTCACTTTGTGAGACTTCATTTTGTATTAATTAAATTTATCAGTATTGTTTTGCTAATTAAATTAATTAGTTAATTAGTATGAAAAAATAGTTTTGCCATACGATTAAATATATGACCAGGATACAGATAAATAATGTAAATACGTCACGCAGTTTATTTTAATTTTTAAAATTATAATGTTTATCATAACCATCTAGTAAAAATAAATAAACAATTGAATGAAATGATTAAATTTGTTCACATATCCTTGTTTATTTATATTTTAACTTTCGTGATTATTTAATTTCAATTTATTCAATTGGAAATGAAATGATACTTTAAAATTATGATGAGTGAAGTTTTTAGACATTTTACGCTTATCGCGGAGAAGATAAACAATATAAAGACTGGGAAAGAACAAAAAGCGGGAAAGAGAGAGAGAGAGAAAGGGAAAGGGATGAATCAAAAAAAATTCATATTTACTAATTTTTCAATTTAATTTTATCTTAGTTATTCCATACACGTCATAGTAGTATGTTTTAAATTTTTGAACTCAATCGTTATTATAGGGTTAAGCAGTTAATCAGGTTTATTTTTTTAAAAATTGTATAGCAAAGCAATGAAAGAAACTATTTCCATATTTCCAGATTCGATGCTGATCTCATTAGTTTACTGTATTATCGAAATTATGGATGGAATATTATTATTGCTATTATCGTTGTCATCATTATTATTAATAATCTTATGATGGTACTTTTCAGGAACCATCGATTTTCTGAAATTTTTACTGCTAAATTATATCTTATTACAGGTATCATCTCAAGGTATTACAATAACGGATAACACAAGGCGAGTTTTCTTTAGGCGGCATTATCCTGTACAATCCGTTACTTATGCCGGATTAGATCCATCTGATCGAAGGTATGAAATTTAAATTTGACATAATAAATTTTGCCTAATTTTTAAATTATTACGCCAGTTTTTATTTGTTTATCAATCTTAGTTACTATACTTGTTTTAAATCTAGGCATTTAACTTGCTTCAGTAGTCATTTTCAAGATGGCCAATGTCCACAATTTAGCTTTAGCACTTTTCAGTGATGCATCTTTTAAAGAAATAATTATGAAGTGTTATGGAGTATTTTGCATTTTCAACTTTTCCTATTTCTTTCTTCGACTTCTTATCTTCACATTACTTTACAGGTGGGATAATTCATACCTGGAAGGTAGTACGGTAAAGTACGTGAAAAATGCTCGAATGTTTGCTTTTGTCGCACGTAAAATTGGTTCGAGGGCGGATAATACCTGTCATATTTTTGCTGAGTTAGAATCTGAGCAGCCTGCTACAGCTGTTGTTAACTTCATCACTAAAGTTATGATGGGACGCAGATAAAAAATAAATTGCTTTTGCCACTCTTTCGTAATTCCTTTCTGCTTTTTCTTTATTATTATTGTACAGAGTTGGACAGATTTTTATAATTTGCATTATTTTCAGTGTCGAGACTTTTCATTTTCGAAGTAAATTTGAGAACTGAGTTGCATTCCATCATTTCAGCATTTGACATGGGAAATTTCCTTTTTCATTTCCTCTTCCTATCCCTCCTCTCCTCTCTTCTAGTCTATTTTATTAATTTTTCAGTACTGAGAATTTAATTAACTGTATATACTCAAAACTGAATTTCGAAAACTGAATTGCTAAAAAACCCACCTTAAAAATGATATATACATAAAGCGAACTTCAGTTTATGTGCAGATTTGTCAGAACATTTGAGAAAAGCAAATATAAGCTGATTATAATTCAAATTTAAATTTTAAGAGAATTAAATAAACTTTAGGCTAGTATTAATTATTGTGCGACATGCCATACACACATGCATACACAAAAGCACTCGAAACACAAAAAACTTTTATATTTTGCATTTTTCCATTTGGATTTCAAATTTGAAATGCTAAATTAATTTTTTTGCTGTAAAAATATTTTGTTGCAAATCGCCTTCATCTAATTGTGTCTTTTTAAACATTTTTTACTTTTTTCTTTTTTGTTCATGAAAAAGCTTAGCTATGTTCAGTTCTATCTCATTCTATTACCTGATAATGGTGGTAATAATGATATTAATAATGTCTTACTATTATATTATTATAACAAACATTGTTATCATGATAACGACTTCTTTTCATGAGAAAGAAAAAGGAAGTTTGATTATTTTATTGTTATTATATTATTATTACCAGATTATGATTATGGTTTTTAACTATCGTCATTGTGTGCTGCTAGTGTAAAATTTTGATAGCTTTTTTCTTGCATCGGAAACTCTTTTTTCACTCTTTCTCTTTTTCTGTTTGAATTAATTAATTTATTTATTGTATATATATATATGTACGTCGATGATTAGAAAAAAAATATTTTTTTAATTTGAATCATTAATTTTTATCACCCATTATGTGCTTTTTTGGTGAAACGAATAAAGAAAGTATTATAAATCAAATGTTCAAACAGTTTCTAGTTTGAAGAAATATTTTTTTATGGAAAACATGAAATCTATGAATTTGAAAAAGATTTCACAAAAATACATATCTCACCAGGCACTGGGACAATACTTTTTACTAAAAATACGGCGCTAATTGTTTACCATATAAAATTTGGTGATTTTTCTATTTGATTCTCCGAGAAATTATGCAATCAAGCATTTTTTTACATATGAATTCAAGAAGTCATAGCATTGCAGCTGGTCAAAGCCCATTTCGAGAAGGTCACACAGGACAGGAGTAAAAAAAGTTCAATTTTTTAGCTGCTAGGCACGGGTGTTTCCTAATAATTACGTGACTGAGTGGTTAATTAATTGATTTCAAAAAGACTGATTAAGACTGATTGGATTTTATTTCTTATTTTCCGATATTTAATGTCTATCTAATTTAGCTTTAATTTATTAATTGCATATTCAGTCATTTGTATCGTACCAGTTGACATTTTGAAGTGAAATCTTTCAAAATTTGCAATTCCACTTTGTTTTCAAGTTTGAATTTAAAATAAAAGTAAACAAATAGTAAATTGCACGCATCACAGATTTCTTTCAGTCTTTTCAATCGAATTTTGAGGAGGAATCGGAGGTATGGCAGATTTTAATGATGGCATGATAATAAAAGGCTTATTTCACTAAATTGCTAGTATCGACGAAGTTATAATGGAGTATGGAAATGATGGAAATGTTGCTACTATAGCTTAACCAAAGCTTTAAAGAATATAAATCTGCAAATAATTAAATAGTAACAGTAGAATAACTGGTAGTAATTAATGGTAATGATTAGTGTCAATGATAATAGAAATAATAGTAGTAAATAATAATTGTAATAACAATAATAGTAGATAATAAATATTGCAGTATTTCAGTGGGAATTTTTGCTAGGAGATATCTCCAATCTTTTCAGTCTTAAAGAAATTCCTTTTTTATTGCAATTTCATTTATTTTATCAATTAATGGCAAGCTATACCTTTTTTATTGCAATTTCATTTATTTTATCAATTAATGGCAAGCTATAATCAATTATTCACGATAATCTAACCAATTCCTTCAACAATTGTTTTTATTCGTCAATGAAAGCTTTGTCAATTCGATTATATAAAACTAACCGGATATCACCAACGATTATGTGTCTTTCCGGTTTTAATCAACCATGCATTTTTTGGTAGCTTAACGAACTGATCATGTATCCTTTCTGTGTCGTGATTGATCATATATCCAATATAGTTTTATTCCGCCAACATCATTTATTCTAATCTAAAAAGCAACAATTTAATGGAAATTTACTACTATATCGAATTTCGTATTAATTTGGAATGGACATTTATTTGATAATCGATTTGTGAATGACAAATTCAAAAATAGTTCGTATGAACATACCGCAATTACTTATTTGGTATTTCTTGCTTGTTAGTACTGCTTATAGATAAGTTAGAGGTATTGATGAAATAATTGTGACTGAGGCGTTGCTATGACAATTAGTTTTAGTTGTCCTTTTAGCTTTCACATTCTGTGAGTAACCGTTCAATCATCTTTTTTTGTCGATTAAATAACGTGAATCCTGGCGAATTGATGTATGGGCAATTGTGTTGGTGGATTTAAGGCACGTAAGAGGAAATTGCAGCACCATAAAAAAGTTAGGTAAATATTTTCTTCGCAACTTCTCTCTTTCTTTTAAAATAAAAAGGAAAATTAAGAAGATTTTTTTACTTGTAAATAAAAGGTGCATACAATTTAATATTGCTAATAGAAAAAAATTTTTTTTAGTAATTTTATTAAAGATAAATTTAGGAAAATACGAATTTGCATTTTGGGCATAGATGGCGCAGGCAAGTCAACTGTTCTGTGTGCACTGGCTTCAGGTAATTCTTTTGTTTTAGAATTTTTTTGAAATCAATGGTTTAAACATACTACACGAAATTCATAAAACATGATAAATATCTATCTTTTAAAAGGATTGAAAAGTCCGTTAAATATTTCATGGTGAAAATAAAGATATTACCTAAGCTAAATTTTAAAATTAAAAAAAAAAAGCAGTTTCACAAACACGATGACAAATTTATGACATGCTAAATCTGATATATTAAATATGATAATAATAACACTATGAATTAGGTATTAAATATATAATAATCAAATATGTGATAATGTAGCTGATACATTAAATAAAAATTTATAGCAAATCAAATATGATACATTAAATTTCAAATACGATAATAATAATAATATATCAAATATGATAATAAAAATAATGGTATCAAAAGTACTTTTTTGTTCGGATAGCAATCCGTCGGTTGCTCCATTTCTATCCAATTATTTATTTTACAGACACTTCCTTTGTCATTGAAAAAAGCTTGCGGACTCTCGTGAGATTGTGAGCTGGTTCGAGATTGTGAGCTATGCTAGTGGTGGCGTATGCTTGCGACACGGTTTCCCATGCCATATAGGTTCCAACTGAAGAGTCAGGCAAAGTGTGTCCACGGGCAGGATGGGCCTGTTAGCCTTCGTGCAACCATCCTAGGTAAAGGGCAACTCCTACTCTATACCCGGATAAATGGAGCTCGATTAGTTCTCAAGGCCATCCATCTAAGAGAAAGATAAAAATTCACCGCAAGGATTCAATCAACGTGAATGAAATCCTCCAAATCTTCATTCGCATCTGACGATATTAAATATGGGTTTGTATGAAATTAATTAGTCACTTAATTACTTGCAGGTAAAATAAATGATGTTTTGCCAACGAATGGTTTTACGCTAAAAGAATTTAAATTTGGAAAAGCTAAAATTATTGCATATGATTTGGGTGGTGATAAAAGAATACGTTCCATATGGAAAAATTATTACTCTGAGGTATTTTAATTAATTTCTAAAATATTAATTAAAATATATTGTCAACTTTCCTTTCTTCTTTCATTTTTTTGCCGCGAAAAACAGGCTGCGATTGTTAAATTGCTTCAAGAATGACAAGTGTATGCAGAAAATTAAATTAAAATGAAATTCCACTTTATACTTATTTGAAGACTTTAAGGTATTTGGTGTAATTTATGTTATTGATGGAAGTGCACGTAATCGTATCGAAGAGAGTGGCCAGTTGTTGAAAGATGTAATTAGTGATGAAAATTTAAATAATAAGCCATTTCTGGTAATTTTAAATAAGAAAGATCGAGAAAGATATATCGATGAAATTCAATTCACCGATCGTTTTAATTTGCATAATTTAGCAAATCGATATCGGACGCAAATACGAGTGGTAGGTTAATTTTATTTGCATTACTGTAAATTAGAGTAAAACTTGATTTCCAAACATTTAATATTAATATTATGGTAAGATATCAATTAGTTTAAGGTTTTTATAGGTTTAATGAAATAAAATTCAATAATTGCTTGTCATCGAGAGAAAGTTCATAGATAAGAATTAAGGTATTGTCACCTCAATGGACTATTAGCAAATATATAGCCTTATAAGGCTAGTAAAATAAAAATACTGCTTGTCATCAAAAAAAATTTGACAGAAAAGATCCAAGTTATGGCTTATAATGAGCTATCAACTCAATTATCATCAACATCATCATCATTATAATACAGTTGAAGGATAGATGAATGGTTATTATTGGTTAAGGAAATTTGTCAATCAAATGCGGGTAGTGGAGAAATGATTGATATAACACTTAAAGATGGCTTTGAATGGTTATTAGAAGAAATTTACGATAATTATGATGCGTTAGAGAAACGAGTGAATGAGGCATTGGAAAAACTTAAACGTCGACAAAATGAGGAACGAATAAGGCGACAACATCATCTTGCTGCTGCAGTTAGCGAGTATGCATCTGTGACAATTTTTTAAAGGGTTTTTTTTCTGAAATATATTTTGTTAATTAATCAGTCTCTTAAGAGATTTATCTTCATAGAAACTGAATTAATTCTTTCGCTTACTTTTTTAAATTTTGATTGAAATGAAAAATTTGAAATTTGTTAGAATGCAAAAGTTTTGTTTGTTTGAATGGGAAAGTTTGTTATTTGTAATGCATACGTCATATTTTCCAGTTCAACTAATTCTGAGGAAGAGAAAACGGATAATGCAGATGCAACAACGAAAACAACGAAAATAGCAACGGTAGAGTATGACGGACAGCGAAATAATTCAACGCTTATTTCATCTCAAAAAACAAATACCAAGCAAATAGGCAATTTGGAAGTTGCAAATGAACGATGTAGGCGGAAAAGGGTAAAATTTTTTGAAGAAAATAAAAATTTTCTTTTTTGAGGATTAAAAAGAAAGTTTAAAAAAGAATTATTTGAATATATTAATTCTCAAATCTTATAATATCTTCTTCAAGCAATAAATAATTTACAGTTTCCGCATAATATTATTAATCCAACGAATGATTTGTCAGCCCCTTCTACATCTACTGATTCAGCGGAGATGAAATATCCGCAAATATTCGAAGTGCCATCAGCGAGAATTCCAAAAAAAACAACGGGTGTACAAACGGATGGAATATTCGATATGAACGGTAGAACTCATGTCAGTAATAGATAAATAACCATATTTAAGCTTCATTTCTTTTTAAAATTATTAATAATTCAGGGCTTATCCTCCGGAAAATACACAATAAAATATAATTCCGATCTTTTGCCCCAAATTTTATTTAATATATTTCAAGATCGTTAAGATTTAGAACAACCTTTGCAGATATACAATTGACATCAAAACCATTCCGTATTAATCAGCTTGTTCCAATATCACCGATGCCACAGGAAAGACCAAAACGTCATTCTCGATCAATTCTTCGGAGGACTGATTCAGTTTAGATTTTTTTGCATCCAAGAAATCCGTGCCTTATTGTTTAAAATGCTTTTTTCTTTACAAAATGTTTCAGAAGCGCTTGGTAAACCAATCTGCTAATAGCCTATAGGACGGCGAAAATTCTGCGCATTATAGTAAACAGTTTACATAGAAAGTTATGAATCAATTATTCTTTGCCTCAAATCTTGGATTCAAAACTGCCTTATAGCCGACCCCATGCTTCCTTTGTCAAAAATTCCATTGCGGCCATTTCTGAATCTCAGTACCTACAGAAATTACACAGCTGTCACTTCAAAGATGACTTCACATCCCCAAACTCCCTCTGCAACGACACTGTAGCTTTATCGCAGAAATCTGATGATTAGAAAACATGCTTCCTCCACTCTCGTCTTAATTTTGCCCCATTTTCTATTCCTAAACACTGTCTCGTGAACAATGAATTCTAAATGTGCATTACAACAAATCTCTCTATATAGATACTCTGTACAGTTCGTTTTGAATGTGTTTGTAATTCTCCGGCGCCTTGCAAAATACGTTGTACTTCAGTATTTTCGCGTGAAACTTTCAAGTAAAGCAAAAAATAAACAACAATTTAGGCATACAAACAAGCTTTATGAGAAATTAATCGAAAAGACCAAAACCCATGTCATCATCTGATTCTTCTTTCGGTTCTTCCTTTTTCTTATCCTCTTTCGCTTCTGGAGCTGCTGCTGCAGGTGCTGCCGCTGTTGCTGCCGAAGATTGTGCTGCTCCTGCAGCTGCACCACCAGCATTACCAACACTTGAACTGATGTTAGTTATCAATGACTGAAAAGATCGCAATCTATGCAATAAAAAGAAATTTGACTACATAAATGAGGAACTTCCGGACCTCAAAAGAACTGATACCTCACATACCATTTTCTTGCCGCTCCCTTACAATAACAAGCAAAAATCCTCACTAAAAAATAACTTCCGCATTCACCTCTCTCCTTTTGAAAATCAAAACGACAGCAAATGAAATCGTGAACTCATGTGCATACCTTCACATCAACTCCTTCCAAAGCCTTAGCAAACAATCCCGGCCAGAACGGTTCCACTTCAACATGGGCAGCCTTCAAGATGGTTGAGATCTTATCACCAGTGATAGCGATATCATCATCTTGCAAAATAAGTGCTGCATAAACGCATGCCAATTCTTGATTTGCCATTTCTCCAGTCAGTGCACGTTGCTATTAAGCCTTAGCTCTATTTGAGAACGGTGCACTATGTCTAAAGTGACATTTAAAGAAACATTTTAATGAAATATTAGGCCTAATCAAGTTGCTCATTTGCCTTCGCTTTACCAAAATTCTAATATCTCACAAAAAAATAGTTCCCTGAACCAAAAGATACAGAGTTCACCTTTCCTAAGATGTGAATTTTCCTAATATTAATAAAAGCTGTAAGTAATCGCAACAGCTTGCAACTTTCCTGTAAGAGTGACTGACCACATTAAGAGAGCGACATCCCAATTGTCAGTTACAAGAATAAATGGTAAACGATCCGTCCAAATCTTTTAAGTCTATTTCAACCTGCCGAACTTAAACACATAATTTACAATAAGTGATACATGAATGTTCATGTCGGATAAACGATCAATTCATACAACACTTTTAAATCATATATTTAAACGTATGGAAACAATAACAAATACAGAGCAAAGTGATATTAAAATTCTCAAGCAATCAATACACAGGCACCACCTACTGCCTTGATTTTCTGTTCCGCTGAATGTGAGAAATATTTTGCTTTAACTATAACAGGCTGTTTCGGTAGAAGTCCTTTGCCAAGAACTTTGAAGTAACCGGCTCGGACAACATCGATTACTGGTGCCTTATCTTTTCTTTCCGCATAAACTTTCCGCAAATTCTCCGACACCAATGACCACAGCTTATCAACATTTACTGTCGGGCAATAAAGTCGGTTACGTCTCAAATGGAAATTTCGCATACCAACCTAAACGAACTATTTCATGCACTCCAAATTTTATTCATATATGGAAAAAAATTGTCCATAACTGACCATTTACATTATCCGTCCATGAATTTTCGATACATATAATATTTAAACCTTTGAGTAAAATCGATTCGGCAATTAGTTGCATTTTAAAAATTAAACATTTCTAATCAAATAGAACAACGTCAGCTTATTTGCCGAACAAAAAAAGGCGTTGTTTAGAAATGTGAAAATACATGACACAACTGCTTAAGTCAAATATTTTGTGCGCTGTGTGTTTAGTATAATGCTTAACTTAGTGTATAACTCTCAATCGATTTTAATAAAATACAAGCAATGAAAAAACCTTTCCAAAATAACCCGGATGGTATTTATCAAAGTTGATACGGTGATGGTGTTGTCCACCAGCATTACCTCTACCACCTGGATGTTTACGATGTTTCCCAACACGTCCGTGTCCATGCGATACGTGACCTCTTAGTTTCCTCGTCTTTTTTTTTGAGGTAGCCATTGAAATCCTGCGAACAAAAAATAAATCATCAAAAAATCGATTTAAATTTAATACGGATAATGCATTATTAAAGACTTTATCGTAGAGTAAACCTAGAGAGCAAATTTGTTATAAACCAGAAAATAAATTTTTTATTTTATGAAATTATCTACATTGTCCCAAAATCTAATACGGGACTACATATACATCTTTGTATATTGGGGCTACATATATACCTTTTTATTTTTGGCACATCCTGGCTTATTCATATACTTAGCCTATCAATTAGTCCTAATGTAATTGCTAAAATAAGCCAAGACGTGCCAAGGAAACAAGCCACACGTTTTCCCTTACCACTCATACACCGTACGTGAGACAATCCAATCACTAACATCCCAAAAACCAGTTGAGCAAACCATTTCAGACCGGAAAAATGAAAATGAAATCCCAAGCGAAGAAGTGATGTAATTATGTGTCCATTTGCATCCATTTCAGGCTACTTCTAGCAAATAAAATTTCTGCTCTTTTTTTATACTAAAATTTATTTTTGAAAATGTATCTAAAATATTTCGTTGATAACTTTTTATTAACAATATGATTGAAATCTCATTATAAAGTTCATATTCATATTTATTTGACTTCCAGGAATTCTCATCACATTCTTAACTTTCTCATGTGGACAAATTGAATTCTCCAACTTATCCATTTACTTTTGATGGTATTTATGCAGTAAAATGGCATTAGATTTTTGCTTTTACGTGTAATAAATAAAAGTCATTGGATTATATTGCATCAATGAAATCAATCAATCATATGTCCTTTTCTTGGGAATTAGTGAATTACTCTTCTCTGTGAACATTCCTATAATTCCTATCTTTCATCGCTGTGAATGTTTTCTGTATTGGCTTCTCATTTACCTTCGAACATTTAGGGCATTTCACTGTCTTAACTCTATTATGTAAAAAAAAAAGATTGAAATCATTTTGATCTTTGTGATCATTCATAAATTTTTCATGTCGATCTTATGGTAATTTCATTTGTAATTGAAAATAAAATACTTAATTTCACATTTATGCTTGCATGTTGCTAAACAAAATGAAAAAAAAAACATGCGAAATGAAATAAGTTTTTATTGTGATAAAGTGATAAATTTTTCCAATTTATGTGTTAATCGTTTTTTTTTTCTGTTAAATTTGAGATAGAAAGATTGTTAGGAAATGAAAAAGTTACAATTTCATTTCATTTTTTGTTTTGAGAATTATCGTTATACATATTGTGTATTAGAATTATTACGAGTTGTAATATTTCGCATTGATAGAATTAGATTGCAGTGAGTTGGAATTTTTTGTTAGCTATAATTTTAGTTAATGAAAAAAACTTTAATTTTATTTTAGGGAAGGAAAAAAAAAAAGAAAAATGTCAGCCGCAGGAGAGAAATTAATGAAGCGTTTAATTCAACTTGGTGCTACAATGGCTGTTGGTGCAGGAGTGGTATCGAAGGCATTGTATAATGGTTTATTTTTTTACTTATTAGCTTCATTAATGTTTCGTTAGTTGGCAGCTAAAAAATAGAGCATTAGATTCTATTGCTTTATGGAAGCAATAAGCAATAGGTGTAATTTTTGTAGGCAAGATCTGTGTAATAGTTATATACTAATTTATGCTCATATTTACACGGATAATATACGTTCCGTTCAACAGTATTATCGTTTATTGCTGAAAATTAAAAATTCACTGCTTAATTTAAAATTTATTATATCTCGGAAATTTAATTTAAATTCGGTTACTTTTTTATTTTAGTTGATATTTCAAAATGCTAAACAAATAAATATTGAAAAATCAATGAGTTAAGGGAACCTGTGAGAAGTTAGAAGCATTAATTCGGTTCTGTTTATTAAGTATCAATATAATCTATTCATATTGATGATCTTGGAAATATGTTAGATGATATTTTTCAAGAATATTTGAGTAGCTTTTTTTGAGAATTTAGAAAATAAATCATGAATTCTTACTTTTGTTGTTACAGTTGATGGTGGACAAAGAGCTGTAATCTTTGATCGTTTTACTGGAGTGAAACCTCACGTCATTGGCGAAGGAACGCATATGTTAATTCCAGGAATCCAAAAACCGATCATTTTTGATATTCGATCAACTCCACGAGTCGTCTCTACGATTACAGGGAGTAAAGGTAGAATGTTTTCTCTTTATTTCCCATGATTTTAAGATGAACTTAGAAAAATAAAGAAGAGGATTTAAAAAGAAAGAATAAAATATCGTAGTAGTCTGAAAGTGTTTTATAGTATGAGGATTTCTTTTGAAAAAATATAACTGGATGAAAGAAGTTTTCTTTTCCTGTCAGTTTTATTTTAGACCTGCAGAATGTGCAAATAACACTGAGGATTTTACATCGACCCGAACCGAGCAAGCTGCCAAATATATATTTGAATATTGGACGTGACTATGCAGAGAGAGTACTACCTTCCATTACAAATGAAGTTTTAAAAGCTGTCGTTGTAAGTATTTTCAAAGCATTTGACGCTATTTTTGTTTGTTTACATCATTTTGCAGCTTTTTATTCCTCAATAGAATAATTGCTTGCAGATTGCTTATTTTCATGTTTCAGTTCCATAAAAGAGATTATAAATCGTTCGTTATTTGTTTGTTTTCTTATTGCTGTTATTATTACATTAGAATTATGTGTTAAGCATATTACCATATAATTTGGCATGGTTTTTTTTTTTTTTTTAAATTCGTTCGAGTACATTTATTTTTGGAAATTGTGCTATTGTTAAAACATTCATGTTTCATTTCAGGCTCAGTTCGATGCACATGAGATGATTACACAAAGAGAAAGTGTCAGTCATAGAGTTTCTCTTGAATTATCGGAAAGAGCCAAACAGTTCGGCATTTTATTAGATGATATTGCTATTGTAAGTCTGATGAAATCTTTTTTATATGCTATGTTGTAATAATAGAATAATGACCGATCGATGTCAAGGAATGCCAGCTCCCTTTCTTTCAGCAGAATGAAGTAATACGGGAAACTTTTACAATGGCTAAGATTGGTGTTTCTGTTTCATAATGCAATTGCAATTCATATTCAATTTCTTAGTTTTAAAATATGTGGAAATTTTTCAGACTCATCTATCTTTTGGACGGGAATTTACAGATGCCGTAGAGATGAAACAGGTGGCACAGCAAGACGCTGAAAAAGCCCGTTATCTTGTTGAGACAGCGGAACAGATGAAAGTCGCAGCTATAACGACTGCAGAAGGTGATGCACAAGCAGCCAAACTTCTGGCTCAGGTAAGAAATTTAGAAGGCCTGATTTCCTTGATATAAAACACAAATTGGCTTTGTCACTGTTCTTAAACAATGTCATTTATCTTTATACATCGGAGAAAATGCTGCAGTTCACTGAACTATGGATGGTATTAACGAGATTATTGCAGGCATTCAAAGAAGCTGGTGATGGTTTAATTGAATTACGGAAAATTGAAGCTGCAGAAGAAATAGCGGAAAGGATGTCAAAGTCCCGAAATGTTGTGTATTTGCCGAATAACCAAAATACACTGTTCAATTTGCCATCAATTTAGCGAAACTAAATTTTTTTTGTTTAGTATAGTTAATTTTGTGGCTGAGTAATATGATGCAAATTATTCAACTTTTTATTCCTTGCCGTGTCAGTTTTTGCAATTGATTTTACTTTATGAATTTGTTATGCTGGTACTTTACTTATAAATTATTTGCATTTTCACTTGTATTTTTTAAATATTCAAGGCTTTTAATTAACTGTTAATATATTTTACATTTTGAAGTCTTTTTATAGAATTGGCGATTTTAAATCCACTATAGGTATAATTTTAGTCTTGGTTGCGCCAGAAAATAAATTCGATTAGTTTAAACTGGATAGAAATATGAAAAATGCTTTTTCCTTGATGCAGTATTGCATCAACTACTACAGTATTGCATTAATAGGAAGCTTTTTGTTTCACTTAGTCTCTGGTTTTAAGATTCACTGCTGTAGAAATGTGGAAATAGTTAAGGAAGAACTAAGATGTGTTCGTTGAATATTACTGGATTCTTTTGCTGGTACTGATCATAAAGGAATTCGGAAACATATGAAAATGGTTATATTATGGAATGTTATTTGTTCATGAGGTTCCAGGAAAGATCACTTTGGATTTATAGAAGACAAAATGCCCTTGTCTTGCCGATTTTATGCAAATCAGTTTCCGGATGTGGAGGATACGGTTATGGTAAATATACGCCAAATTGCCGAGATGGGTGCTTACGTATCGCTGTTGGAATATAATAATATAGGTATATTCAAAAATACTGTTGGTTTTATTTGCTTTTTAGTATTTGGTATGAGATTTATAGTGTATATTGAAGAAGATTGATGGTGTGACGGTGATATGAACGAATGTTTTATATCTATTGGATTAAGTAATTGTTGAGATGTTAAGGTCTAGTGGTGAGGCATTAAGGACAGTGGTAGTAATTTTAGAATATTCTTTAATTATGGCAATATCTACTTATTTAACTATTTTAATTAGCATCAGTATATTGCAGAGGGTATGATATTGTTATCAGAGCTTTCACGACGACGGATCCGTTCAGTAAATAAGCTAATCCGAGTTGGCCGAAATGAGTGTGTTGTTGTTATACGTGTTGATAAGGAAAAAGGTTATATTGATTTGTCAAAGAGACGAGTTTATTCGAAGGATTCGATACAATGTGAGGAGCGGTTCGCTAAAGCCAAAGCTGTTAATAGGTAACTGATCCTTCATCGACGAAAAATATTGAATTAAGTACTCTATATAAATGATTTGTTTTATAGAAATAACTCTACACAAAAGTTAGTTTCATCCTGCTGGACAAAATTGTACAGAACAGATGTTTTTTTATATCAGTCGCAAAATTGCTTGGTTCTAAGTCTTTTTTCATTAGTATTATTAAGATGTTATTATACTTTGTCGGTAGTGCTTTATCGGCAGCCTTTCTTGGTCTGTTGACTGCAACAGTAATAATTTTATGAAGCATTTTCCTTTTATCATCTTTTCAGAACGTTTGAGGTCATCAACTTTTTGGAGTTTTAAAACTTGGGTTAGAAGTGATCAAAATTGTTTTAGTTATTTTTCCATGAGAGTCTAATTTTCGTTTTTTTTCGTTTAACTAATTTCGTAATTTTTTTTTTAGTATTCTTCGACATGTAGCTGATCAGTTGGGTTATGATTCCGAAGAGCAGCTGGAAGAGCTTTATGATAAAACAGCGTGGTATTTCGACAGGAAATTGAAGAGGAAGGGTGCGGCGTATGATATTTTTAAGAAAGCTATCAGTGACCCAACTGCTTTGGATGAATGTGATATAACACCGGATATTCGTGAAAAGCTTCTGATAGATATTAAGTAAATTGTTTAAGCTTTTTTTATATTATATATACAAACTTTTTCATCTTATATGTGCAGCTTTATTTTCCTAATTTTTTTCTGCCCGGTAAAAATTATAAAAATGAAACTAAGAAAAAAACGATATGCAAAAGAAATTCATCTGGTGGTCAGTGAATCGTGGAGTTATTGGAGTTATAAGTTTCTATTTAGAGAGTTATATATATATGACCTGATTTTGAACTACCGTCAGAGTTGCATTGGTGGATTAAAAACTGTTTCTAGCATTTCAGAAAAAGATTAACTCCACAAGCCGTAAAGATTCGAGCTGACATTGAAGTTTCGTGTTTCGCATATGATGGGATAGATGCTGTGAAAGAAGCTCTAATCGAAGGACAGAAATGCTCAACTCCTGAAATGCCAATCAAGGTGATCAGTACGAGTTAACTTATGCTTAATCCCAAAATTCTGACGTTGATTTTCTTTCATTATATTAATTAGAAAGAATTAGAATCAGATTAATACTGAATTTTATAATTTTTAAATTGAAGAAGCAATCTCATTGTACTTGTCAACTGTTTACTTTAAATTTATAGAAGTTTATTTTGTTTTATTTATAGATCAATCTTATAGCAGCACCATTTTTTGTTGTTACGACACAAACGTTAGAAAGAAGCGAAGGTTTGGAAGCAATTAATAAAGCTCTTAGTGTGATCAAAAAAACTATTGAGACTTATCAAGGAAGCTTCAAGATCGTTATGGCTGTGAGTTTACTTTAAATTTATATAGTTTATTCTTTTCGATGGGAAATCATTAATTTAAAAACAACATTTACTGTGGGAGATATTTTTGTAGGGTTTTTTTATTATCTATGTTATTTTATAATATTAAATTTTATAAGATGATTTGTAATATACAAAATTTATTACAAATTATATATATTTAATTTGATTGAGAAACATATGCGATGGTTTTTTTTGTTATTTTTTTTAGAATAACATGTCTTTTTGGATTTTTTTTCTAAAATGCAATTTCATATCGGGTTGCAACCATTTCCTATGAGTGGTGCACAATAGTGCGCTTTTGCTTCCATTTGATTAAATTTGTGAAACTTCAGCCGAAAGTAGTAACTGACTTGGATGAAGAAGAAATCAGGAAGCGGATGGAAATGATGGAAACTCTTGTTGGAGGATTGAGTGGTGAGGAATGCGAGGGTAGCGATGATGATGGTTTGGTGGCACCGAAAGGATTAGATCAACAAGCAGATGCTGAGGAGGCAACTCGGAGGGATAGGGGCGATAATGATTCTGATGAACTTGACGAGTAATAAAGATTTTCTTTATAAAGAACATGCAATTTTATAGGACAAGAAGAAAAACGATTTGGATTTTTAATAAATGAATATGGAAAATTTCAAAAAGATATAGCAAGTGAAGATTTTACTTTTTTTAACATGTTGTGCATCAAGAAAGGTCTTCCGTTCCCTCAATTTACTGAGTAAAATACGCAAATAATATCTTGGTAGTAGTAATGCATTTAAAATAACTAAAACAAATAGATACGTTTGTCAACATTTGATCTTTTCCTTATAGCTGAATTTTTTCGTTGCTACAGATTTCTGTAGTTTTTAACATGTTGTGCATCAAGAATGGTCTTTACTTTTTTTAACATGTTGTGCTCGTATAAATGTAAATTTTATAAAGGCGAAATGGTTTATATTTCTCTTAATTTTGCATGAAGATTTGTTCAAAATTGCATACAAAAGTAGATTGAAGGGATTGATTCGAGATGACGAAGTTTGTTCTTTGAACTGAAAGAAAAAAGTTCCATAAATGTTGTTGGATATACATTATTTGCGAGTAAAAATATGCAAATATGCTGTGAGAGCGCATAACAGTCAAATTTGTGCTTTACATTCATCTTTTCTCCTTCAAAGTTGATATCATTGATGGAAGAGTGATAATGTTATAAGTATTAACAATTTCAAAATTTATAATTACAAATTGCAATGTATATTTTCATCTTTATATAACGTTTCGGAAATTTCAGAGATACTAATTGAAATAATTTTTTGTATAACTGCGAGTGATAGCGAAGCGAGTGATTTGTAAGACAATTGGAATTTGTTGAAATTTGTCATAGTTGCAACACTGATAGCATGTGTTAACAGTGCTGGGAATAGTGATGTTTAGTGAATTATTAGTCTGTGACGATGAAAATGTTGAGTGAAAAACTGAAAATGATAGGAATTAAAATGAGTGGCGGAAAAAGAGTATAAAGTGAAGGGACGAAAAGAATTATCCCACCAAATCGATTTATTATTAAACTTTTAATCTGTGATAGGGTAGTAAGATGGAAAACAAGTTTCTGGATCCAGAAATGAATTATTGGATGACAGCAGCAATATCATTGACACAATTTTTCGTTTTTCTTGAGCATCCAATGGCATAAACGGATGTGCACAGGGAAGAATATGAAAAGTGTTTGATAGGCTGAAAAAGCGCAATGATGATGCCATTACTTCAAAAAATTAATATCGAAAACAAGAGTAAGAAATAAGGAAATTAAAAAAAATTTCTCGACAATGACAGAGAGGATTAATCATTTTATATCATTGTCAGTTTTGTCAGTGTTTTTTCACTGATTTTCACTGATATTTTCTTTTTCATTAGGCGATACATGATTTTTCTACACCATGCATTGTAATAACACAAAAAAGGCGGAAAAGTAAAAAGGAATTTAGTAAGAAATTTTAAAATTTGTTAGGATAAACGATTGTCAGAAATATTTTTCATTTTTTTTATCAGTTTTTGAATTATTTTCAATGAAATGTTAATCACATGAATTACTCATCATGTATTCTTCCAGACATATTTTTCAATATTTTTGACGAACACTTCTAAGTAGTTTTTAGAACTACACAAATTATTTAAATAATAATATTTAAAGGTAATATTACAATAAATTGAGCATTGTTTATGCAAATCGTTAATGGCTAATTTCTTGATAGTGACCTTATTAATGATCATGCCAACAATCGATAATTGCTGTACTTAACCAAAAAGTAAATAAAATTACAGTCTTGAATTACTAATAATACAAATGAATTTTTATCAAGGAAATTGATAGACTGATAATGATGGATGGAAATTCTGTAAAATAAAAAAACAAAAAAACACTGTAAAATCTAGTTTTAAACTACGATTATTGTGTAACAGGATGAATGGAAATGATGGATAAGAGTTGTTCGATAAAATAAACAAAAAAAAAAATACCGTAAAATCTAGTTTTAAACTGGAATTATTGTGTAACCGGATAGTTAGAAAAGATAGATTTAGAGATATCCTGAAGAATACACAATAATAAAATAATAATGATAACCGGTAGTGATAATGATGATGACGGTGTTGACAATGATAATAATAATGACAATAGTAAATATCGGGAAGAACCGAAAATAATCACAAAAAAAGTGAAGTAATTCTTTGAAAATTCTTTATAGCTAAAAATTAATTCCTATTCCCCACTTAAAATTCCTAGAAGAGATGCTGAATTACTGTATTGCAGTGCTAGTTGGAAGTGCTAGTTGCAGCTGTTCCAAGGATCTCATATGCTGCCTTTATTATATTTAACTCCTTTTAACCAGATTATGAAAAAATCTTTTCATATAAACGAAAAGAAATTCTTTCAGTCAATTATTCAATCCAATTAATTCGATTCTGGGCACAATATTCTGTTTGTCTCAATCCTAGTGTCCCCTATATTCGCTGTTGAACTGCGTAGTCACCTTTATCAAATCCTTGTTGCGAGCTACTTCATCGCGTATCACCCAAGGTGTGAAAAAAAAGTGAAAAAAATTTTTCACGATTGTAATGATGAGAATAATGATTGTATAGCAGCAATAGCGAAAGTGGTAATTATATGAACAAAAACTACCTGATGAGTGGTAATAATAATGGTAGTGGTAATGATGATGATGATACATGATAGTGACAATTATACGACAATGACAAAAATAATGATAGTGATAATGATTTGCATCAATATAAGCAAAAATTAATGACTACCATAACGTAGTAAAATTGGAGCATGTTAAATTCTATCAATTATTCATCCTTCTTCTCTGATTTCTTTCTTATTCTTGAGAAAAAATGACGAACAGCGATTGTGAAGCGAACAAATTAATAAATAAATATGACCATCTGTCATTATCCAAATTCAAATTGGCCAATAAATCATAATAACTGTCGTTTATTGAATTTAACGTCACGCGCTATGCTTCTTAATCCAGACCATTAATGCTCGTTAGCCCGATATCTTATCTGTAGTAGAACTCTGGTCATTTCATGCATTCCGTTACTTAATGTTACAAAGGAAGAGACAAAAATATCTGATAAGTTATACAGTTCCAGTTATTTCATTTTTTTTCTTTACATAAATACTACAAATTGAACCATGCAATGCTGTTAGATGAAAAACAAACATGGTATTAAAAGATTAGTTATGTTTTTTCTGAAAAATCATTTTCCATAGGTCACTTCATTACTGACTGATTGACAATTAATGAAATCTATTTAATTGAATGAGATATTTAAAACCAAACAAATTAATATTACTGTAAGAAATTAATTTATCGTCAGTTAAAGATTTTGTGATAAATTCTTCGACAAAGTCTTTCAAAAATTATCAGATTAGAAAAGCATAAGAAAATAAAAGAGAATAAAAAGAATAAAAGCTTAATAATTTTTGTTATACAATGAAAATTATACAATTGCATAAAAATTACTTCACTGCTATATTCAACGATCTGCTTGCCTGCTTGTCAAAATGATTAAGTCAAATGATTCAATTAAAAAAATAAATTGTTGAAAATGTCTAAAATTTTTATCACTTATAATTGCTTTTATATTATTTGTTTTTTAAATCGCTTTTGAAATCAATTTAGCATTAATTAATTTCCCACAAGGACTGATCACTCGTTCATCTGTACAGCGCTTGAAATGTCCCCCAAACTATCATCAAATAATTAAGAAGTGAGGAAAGAAGGGACAAAGCATATGGTGCACGTCATGATTCCACTTATCTCACGTGTTCGGCGTCTGAGATGTCAAACTTGTACGACTTCCTAGTTAGATGTGATAAATAGTAGGAGGAGAATTCGGCTGATTGATCATTTTGAAAATGTAAAAATGACCACGAAAAAGATCGTTTGAAAAAAATTAATTTACGAAGAAAATTCAAAGAAAATCATTCTTTTGAAGAGATCTCCAAAGAACAATTTTCCGGTATTAATTTTTTATTCCAGATTTAGTCTCGTATTTGATTAATTTCATATTTGCTATGAACAATAGTAGTTTTTGACAAGCTTTTTCAAAATCAGCTAAATGAAGCTTGGAAGAGAATAATGCAACAAATTTTTGACTTAGTCGTTCATTAGCCTCGTTCATTTGTCGCCCAAACTTTTTTTTATTTCATTTCAAGTATTTTTTTAATTTCCTTTTATCGAACTTCATTATGAAAAATTGAAAGGACTACTACTAATTCTTAATTTAATTATTTTAAATTAAAAGTATTGTTTTGTTACAATTTACATTTATGCTTTGAAAAATTTTTTATTTTATTACAATTGATCTTTACATTATATTGCCCTTATTTTTGGGCCATCAAACAAGTAAAAGCATTTCTTTTACCAGAATAATTATTATTACTGCTTAGCCTTTCTCGCTTGACTATTTTTCTCTTCTGACCAAGTGAAATGGAATTTGTTTTGATCAGCAGTAATTAATAGAAACTGTCAGTATCAGTAATTATTCATACAAAAGTTAATTTCATCAAATAAATCAAATAATGAAAATCGTACAGTTTTTTTAATTTTCTATAAATAATAAACTACACAACTTTATTATTTATTATTCAGATTAAGGGACATTTAATTAAACAACGAAAATTATTTTGTTCTTTTGAGAATTTTTGCGCAAAATTTTGTTAATACCAAATTGTGCATTAGTGCTACTCATCATTTGTTAATCATAAAATAATATTTGTTTAAATGAATCCATCCGGGACTTTGTGTGTAAATTTCAACCATGTCTCCTATAATACGTCATATTTCAATTAATACAGAAATTGTATGAAAAAAAGGGTAAAATTAAAATTCCACGGAATTTAATTATACTGAGCAATGAAAATTTAATTATTTTTTATTCAGATTCTGCTGCATTCAATGATCAAATTTTATGGTGGAAGGCTATTTAGTTTTATTAATTAGTCAATTAGTAATATAGATGAATTATTAGTTGGTCGATTATTTGATAAAATTTCTTCCTCTTTTCTCTTCTCTCAGTCTCTTCTTTTTTAAATTCAAAATCTGGAAAGAAAAAAATTCACCCTTTTTATCTTATTTTTTTCCATTTTTCTGATTTTTTTTGTCGTCTTCTTTCCCCGAAAAATAAAACTTCATGGCAGATAAATGAAATAACTTTACATTTTTTTTAACCCAAATTAAAGTAATTTACTCATTAATCAGTTGATTGAAGGAAAAAAATAGTTTTTTTTTTTCATGTCATGTACTCAAATATCAGAAATAAATTGTCTGAATTTTGTTCTATCATTCAAAATTTTTCACTTCCGGTTTTACTGTCGTTGGAAATTCAGTTCATCGTTCATTCCTTTTTCCTTTTGCGATTCTTTCGCATCCTATTCAAACATTCATAAAATTCAAACGATAAGTTTTGCTATATTCCATCGGTTTTATTAAACTAAAACTAATCATCATGAAGAAAGACGATGATTGGCAAGTATTTACAGATGCATTTGCACCAATCAACGAAATTTCGAAGTAACACTTGAGCTTTGGATGAATTCGATTACATCATGTTCGTTGATAAAACAAAACAATAGAACTTTAAATTTTTTAATATTTTCAAATTAAGTAAAGAAAAAAATAATTTTCTTTTTTTTTGTTAACACCATCATTTCTTTTTTTCTTTTGAAAGAAAGCAAGCGAAAAAGTATTTGATTTCAAAATATAAATGGCATTTGAGAGTCACTTTTATGGTCACTTTTATGATTGCTTTGCTAATGAGTGTTATTGTTATCAAAGTAATTGTGCATGAAACTAATTTTTAGAAACGTTTCAAAGAAAAAATGAAAACTATTGATGCAGTTATTATTGATTTACAAAAATAAAATTAAATTGGAAGCATTAAAAGATTGCTGAAATTAATTTTAATAATTTCAAGCAAAAAAAGACATCCATTTTTTTAAAATTCTTTTTTCTTTTTACAATTTTAATTTCTTTTGACGCATGAACGATTTCATGCATTGTCTTGTTAACTATATCATTTGCTATGTCTCTACTATCTCTATTCTTTCTATATCTTTATAACTTGTAGTATCTTCATTTCAATAACACAATCAACTTTTTAAATCTTATTATATGTAAGAAAAATGAAATTAAAAGTTGAAATTTTTGTTGTAGTTGTCGTAATGTAAATGATGATAATATTTGCATTGAATAGAAAAAAGAAATGCAAAAAATGTGTTTTGGAATGTAACAGTAGTGGTAGTGGTAATGGTAGTGGTAGCTATAACAATATTAGTAGCATTTGTTATCATTTTATTTAAAAATATGGTTGTGAACATTGACAAGATTGTTGTTTATGAGGCGGAGCAATCATCCACAAGTTATCGTCTCAAGGTATCCCGGATTTTGATGGCTGGTTAAGAGAGTGGACATCTTAGAAAAGGATTCTTGTTCGTCTTAGTTTCAGTAATAGAGTGAATTAGATCAGTGTTGCGGCGTGTATTGTTGCTTATTTGTTATTGTTGTTATTATCGCTGTCACCTCTAGAAAGTGATAACCACGCTGGATTACGATGATAAGTATTGCTTATGATAATAGTATCAGCAGCCGAAGTGCTACTCAATTGGCATTACAATTGATGATAAAATTTGTGGTTATACTTAAGCCTGCTCAAGCCTGCTTTGCTTCTTCGTCATGTTGTTCATCAATGGGAGCAGCACAATGTACACCAGCGTCACCACCATGTTCATCATCAGCACCAAGGTTTGCATCGAATTTCGTTATCATTTCTTTCAATGCATTTTGTTGATGTAAATTTGTCAAATAGAGATCAAAAAATTTTTGAGAGATAATTTAGAAATGAAATTTTCAAAGTTCGAAAGTTGTCAAGTTGGAATTCAAGCTCAGATTGTATCACATCTATCATCATTCGATGATACGGCGTTTGAATAGCCAATAGATTTATCAACTGTTTCATGATATAATTCAAATAATTCAAAAAAAAAAATCTCGAAATGTTGGAACTATTATTTTAAGGAATTAAAATCACCAGGAACACTTTTTTTACTTTCTTTTTCAAATTTCATTTCTCTTGAAGCTCATTTGATCCCATACCAACATATAATTAAGCATACCAGAATCATTCAATGTTTTCCCCTTTTTTGTTTCTCGATTAATATTACTCATTTGGTAAAATTATTTAAATGCATCTAATGAAAAGCATAATTATAAATAATATTGTATGCAATTTATTACTTCCATGTTAAAATAGACAAGTCTTTGATTTAGAAAGAATTAAACTTCATTTTATTAGAAAGAAAGAAATTGTACACCTTTTTTCAACAAAATATAAATAAAAACAGATAATAAGGCATAATTTATTGCAATCAAATTAAAATATGGGAAGTTTCACAAATCAATTTTACATGATATATGTTTGTCTCATCACATTAATGATCAACATGTCAATGATATATCCGATATATATAAATTTTTTTTATTTTTTTTTGAAAAGGTCTTTTTATGATCCTAATTGAGCTTTTTAATTAGGTCATGGAATGTCAAATTTTACGATCACTTTTTTTTCGTTATTGTAAAATTATTTTTTCAAACTTACATCCTTAAATTGGCCTTTTTTAAATAGGATGAAATTTGACATTTTTTTTTCATCACTATTCTTAACTAGGTCATGAAATAAGTAGTGATGTTGCAAAAAATTTCGATAAGCTATCAAATAAAGTGTTTGCAATTTGGAATAAGTTTATTGTATCGATGTACGTTTTATCTAACATTTATCTTAGCTTTATCAATAAAATTCTTTTCATTATTTCAAAAATAACATATAGTAACAACAATGCTTATGATAGATAATAAGAAAGGATTAAAATAAAAATTAAAATTGACCAAAAGAGTGACCAATGACCAAAAAACGGATTTCGCTGCTCTTTTTTGTTTTAACTTCATTCCTTCACTTCATCTGTCCTATTTTACTAATTATTTCCATTGTTACAGCATCTCTACTTGATTTCCATATTCTCAACTATCTTTTCTTTGTTGAAGAATTGCAAAAAAATGATAAATTTTTGACAATGGTTGAAATTGGTTCACTTTCTTTTTCTTTATCCCTCATACCCTTCAGTCATCTATCAAATTTTCCCGCATTCTATTCTCTCTCTTTCTCATCATTTTTCTAATTTCATCTTTTCTCTCATCCTCCCTCTCTCATTAGTTTTCTCTTTCTTTTCTCGCTCTTCCTCCCTTTCATTTCCAATCGAAATTTTCTTGCTAAAAGGATACGGATTTCACTGTGATTTTCGTCGAAATGGAAAATCATTCAAATCTTTCATTTTCAAATATAAAAATAAACTTCCATTAGAAATTTTTCATTAAATTTAAAATTTAGCAAACATTGCGCCTTTTTTATAGCTTTCATACCAAACTACAAGCGTCAATGACAGCAACAATTTAATTAATATGAAAACTGCATTTATGCATTAATTATATTTTCACATTCGAACAGGTTATTTTTTCAGGTATTAGTCATTATTTCGATAACTTTTTTCCAGAAGTTATCATTCGTGCCAAATCATTTTGAGAAAGAAATAAAGAAATGAAGTATTTGATTCTGAACTCAAAAAATGATTCAATGATCTTCCTTGTTGTAATATTTTAATTGAAGCAAGAAAAGAAAAGGAAATTTCCAGCGACATTCATATTTAATACAAATTATTAATACACAAATTATGCAGAAAAAGAAAATTGAAAAACCGAAAATCTGAAAATTACATCACTGAGATATTATATACATACATATAAGTGTGGCCCACACCGCCTAAGTGCAAATGTACCTGTATCGCCCGTATCGGTCCTCTCCCAAATTCATGATGCTTGAACAGTAGTATTTGATAGAAAAGTGACAAAAGTTTCAAATTTAAATTTCATTTAACAAATTTAATTTGCATAAACATATAATAAAGTCAAGCGTTAAAATAAATTTAGTCTGAAATTCATCAATTAAATGAGATTAAATTTTTTACCAATTAAGTTTTAAATTTACTGTTTAATGTTTTGCTCTAAGTATTTTGATAAAAAGTTTGTAATTAATTTTGATAAAAAATCGCACAATAAATTGTTTAACATCATTAAGAGAGTTGAAATTATATAAATTAAATTTGGACTATGAAATTATTTGTCGGTCCACTTAATATTAGTTCGTCTTTTTCTTTTTTGCAAAAATTAAGTTTAAAATTATTCCAATAAATAATTTATCAAAAAAGTATTTGATTTCAAACTCTTTTTTCATTTCTTTTTTAAGATAATTCCAATCCGTTTCAGTAATATTTCTCAAAAGACTTTCAAATTATTTAAAGAAGACTTTTTAATAAGGCTTATTGGGGAAAATTTATAAATAATTTTAGTAAATTATTTGCTGCTTTCAAAATCGGTCAATTTATTTCCTCTTCGGTTGTTATTCATTGAGCAGAATTTTTTCGGGAAAAAATTAATTCAAAAGCACTAGTTGTCTTTGTAACTGATTAAATAATTTTAGTTTAATTAAGTGGCCTTCAATTATAACCACAATGAATCAATTAAGTGTGAAACAATTTCATTAATATCCAATGAATTGTTTGTTGAATCATTTACAACTCCATTTATTTTGAGCCACAGGCATTTTGCGTCAAATAATCACTGGCTGCTACAACAACATATGTGTCAATATATTTAATTCGTTATTTTTTGAAAACTTTTTAAAATTTCTGCACCATTTGCCAAATTATTAAAGTAAAGAATTTGATAAAGTTTACTCCTATCATGTTTATCTTCATTTGGCGGTGGAAAGCATTTTGCGCCAAATAATCACTTAATATTACCAAATGACATAAATATTAATTCTTTGCGAAGTTAAATTTGTTTTATATTTTTGTATGCGAAACTTCACATACCTAGCAATTTAAATTCTTAATGTCATTTCACGCTCCAGAACATTTCGAGCAACAAGAAACTAAAAAAAATGAGGTAGTATTGAATAAAGAAATTTCCGACATTCTTGGCAGAAAAAAGGACCATTTATTGTAATGAAATAAGTCATAACTTCAAATCAGAATGTTCGAGAAGCAAATAGAATGTTAAAAGCAAATAATTAAAAAAATAGAATGTTAAAATGCTGTTATTCTAAAGTATAAAATTAATTAAAATTCTGAGGCTTACATTATACACGATTATAGTTTCTTTTTTCACTTTCTTCGCTTCTTCCTGGTTGTTTCTTCAGTTTTAAAATTAATGCAATATAATAATTTCAATTATTGTTTTAGTCGCTTTGAAAATTTCAATTTGCAATTTCGCTTAATAATTAGAGGAAGTTTTCGAATTCTATTTTCTAGATTTCAAATCATTACGCTAAGAAAAAAATTTGCCTCCTTTTCCAATTAAAAACGGATGTTAAAAATGAATGAAATAGAAAGAGCGTTTCAAATTACTGACCTAAATTTTTAAAACGAAAAATTCAACTTTATACAGTGCAACAATTGATTCAGTCGGCGCGATTGTTCCAAACCGAAAAATTAAGGGAATAAAGAATAATAGCATAGATGTATGTCTCCAATTGCTCTGACATGGTTTTAACACTGAAAAATGCAATTACTAATTGGAGTAAATATTTGAACTTATTAACTACATTCCAAATTTCAAGTTTTGTGATTGACTCAGAAAAATACGTGTATATTTATGATTAATTGCTTCCAATTAATTTTGAATAATTTCATTCAAGATTACTTTTATAAAAGTTGATATTCATGAACTAAAAAGTTTTTTGCACACTCAAATCTAATTTTTTTTTTAGCGCTCCTGTGCCAATCGGACCAAGCAGTGGTTGTAGTCTGAATGGTTGCGGCAGCGGCGGTAGCTATTTGAGATCGCCACCATCGCTAGGCATTGGAACACCCGGCGGTTTTTTTCAACAACCACAGCCTTATATTGGTGGCGGTAGTGGAGCTCCGTATGGTATGTTCTTTCTGGAACAAATGCGAATTTAAAGAGTTGAAAAAGGCATGTGAAAATTATTTTGATGGAAAAAGAAAGCATAAGCGAGATTTTGTTAACGAATGCTTAAGTAAAAAAAAATTTAGAGTACTTTTGAACTGTAATAATTAACGATATTAATTAAAATGTCCGAAATACTGAAGTTGGCAATTTTGAAAACATTTCTACCTTTGAAAATTAAAATAAATTCAATACGGAAATGAATGATTCATAAATCGCTGCGCTCGGACAAGTAAAATAGAAAATCTTACTATTGTTTTGTGTTCTCTGAAAATTGTCACTCCTCATTTATCATTTTAGAAAATGAATTATTTCAAATGATTTAAAATGTTGCATAATTAAATGGATTTTAATCGTTGGCCGAAAAAAGATTTTTTTCTGCTCATAGTAGTTTCAATAATGATAATAAGAACAGTAATAATAATAGCAATGACGGTGATAATGACAATAATGATAATAACTATGATTATCATTGCAGTTGTAATTAAAATAATAGTAATGTCAACAACAACGAATAAACTAAAGAAAAATTTATTTTCCTAATTATATTTTTTGCTTTTTTCCCTTCTGATAAATTGAACAGTTATGATTGACATTTGGAGTGCAAATTTGTTTAAATGAAAACTTTTGTGCACTTTTTCTGGGAAAGATTTTATTTGAATTTTCTATAATTAAAAACTTTTAATAGCTTATTTGTCGTTCTACATATGCTCAATAGATTTATTCAATTAATTAAAATTTCAGGAAAATAAATTATATTTATAGATATTGTCAAAAGAGTTTATCAGTTGCAAGTAAACAAATAATGTAAAACAAATTTACGGAAAATTCAACTAATGCTTTCTTTCTTATATTTGCACTACGATATTTCAGAGTTAGGCTCTTTTTAATTTAAATAAGGGAGGCAGGAAGTAATTGTTTTTTGAAATAGGTAGAATTCCAGTTTTGAAATGATTTATAGGAGAGAGGAGCGGAAGCGCATTATATCAAACTGCGCAAAATAATCCGCCTGGTGGTAACTTCTATTCAAGTATGTTATATAATTGCTGATTTCGCCGTAATTCGATTAAATTGTAATTTAAATTAATTCCTAACTTTAAAGAATTTTTCATAATATAAATTTTTGTTTCCAACTTCATTCTTCGACTGCAAATATTTTCCAATTTTGACATAAATTTTCATTTTTAATTTTAATCTTTAATTAATACAGGTGAATAGTACTAATGCATGATGATTTCAGCTAGGGGCAGAGTAGCAGAACGAATTGCCGCCTTGCCAGCATCTCCGATGAATATTGCTATGCCACAAAAACTACCATTACCATTACCGAAACAATACGGCCATCAGGATGTCTCGATACAACCTGCTGCCGCTGTAATTCAGGAGAAAGATATTGATGAAGGTAAGATTGATGAGAAAGGTATCGATGAAGGTAAGATTGATGATTATTATCAGATAATTCTGATAATAATAGATAAGTTTGGAAAAGGGAATATTATTAAAATGCATTTATTGGTAAAACAAACGCGTTTGGAAATACTTTGAAAAGAAAAAGATACAAAAAATTAAAGAAGAATACTTTGCAAAATTCAAACTTCTTACGAAAATTTAGCGGTAAGTTTCAAAAAGGACCCTATAATCAGTTCCTTTCAGTTCCGGTTCTCAATCCGGTTACCAATCTATTGAATTATGCGAATGCAGGAATTCTTTTAATTAACATAATAATAGGTAGAACGAAATAGGTTAAATATGGCAAATTATCAAAACGCTTTTCTCTTTCTTTCTCTGTCTTTTCGGTTTAACATTTCTATTAAATGTCTGTGTTCCTAAGCAAATATTAATTGTAATCGGTTTTCTCTAAAATTTATCAATTTCGAAAAATAACAAACAAGCAGACCTGATATTTGATTTAAAATTTCTAAAACATTGAATTATTCATTTCCAACTGGCGGATTTCTTTTATTTCAGTTCTATCCATTTCAGTATTTGAGTTTCATATTATTATCTTAATATTTGAAAATTTATTAAAAAAGTGCAATAAAATGCTACGGGTGTTCCCCTTTTTTTAAAATTTGACTTGAAATAATAAAATTTCTTCTTATCTGTATTCAATTACGAAATCTTAAAAATTCGTCACTTTCAACGAACCGTAATTTGAGATCATAAATTTCCAATAATTAATAATAACAAGTAAAATTGCTTGATATTTTTTCTACTTTTGAAAAAAAACGAACCATAAATTTTAGGTAAACAAAGCGTGGTGCATTCACTTGATGAAAATACTTATGAGGAAATAACTGGCGATCATGAAATACAGCAACAACAACAACAGCAACAACAACAGCGACAACTACAACAACAACTACGACAACAACTACAACAACAAATACAACAAGAACAACAGCAACAACAACAGCAACAACAAAAAGTTGATTATGAAATGGGTAAATTAGAAAAGAGTGAAGTGATTGAAAGGATTGACACAAGTGAGAAGAGTGACACTCATGCAATAACACCTGTGACAAGTAGCGAAATGCTGAACAAACATGAGCAGATTGAAGCTGCAAGTAATGTCGTTTATGAAGAAAAAAATTCCGGGCAACAACCAGACACTAACGTAGTAACAACCGCTTCGTTGGCTGCGCAATCATCATCTGAACTCACATCAATGGTTAGTTAAACAATTAAATTACATACTTATTGTAGTGGTAATTAATTTGAAGCAGTTACTAGTATCACTAAAGTAATTAAATGTTACAAATTGTTCATTTTTTTTTTTCAGATCATATTATTTTTCATTCAATAATGATAATATCAATAATTGCAGGATTCATCCGGAATAGATGCTAAAAATGACAAGTTAGTGAAGGAAGTAATTAGCGGATATGACCAGAATGACGGAAATGTGATTGTCGAATCGAGAAGTATCGAAAGCAGTGATGCAGGATGTAATGATTCAGCCCTAAAAGCTATTATTGAAGTATGTTTTCAAAAAATGTCATTTTTCTTCAATTGTTTTGACAATCACATAATATTCAAAAAATTTCACTGTTTTTCTGCTTAAAATTTTTTGAAAGGAATTGGAATAAATTTCAAATTTAAGAACTTTGACGAAAAAGAGGATCAACTATTCTTCAAAAATATTAGTTCGTTCTTCAATTTATCAAAATTTAATGAATTAGGTGAAACACCTGATAGTTTTTGAGGAGCAATTGAAATGACTTGCTAAACAATCGATAAATTTAATTCTTGAGTTTTGTTAAAAAACAACTTTCAATTCAACTTTTAATCAGTTAATTGTTTCAATCACACTTCAAAAATTATTAGTGTAATTTTCACCTAATTCAAAAGTTCTACTAATTATTTCATTTTAAGACAAAAATTAATTGCAGTCGACATTAAAAGAGCATCGTGATAATTTGGATGCTGCAAGAAGTATCGAAAGTAAAGCATCGAAACGTTTTGGTGGCAGGTTTAATTCGATTGTTTCCGACTCCGAATTTGCCTATGTGAATTGGTACGGTAAACGTAATTGTCAGCTGCAACTTGAAGGAAGGCATTCATTAACATGGGAAGATTAAAAAAATAATCTCATTAACCTACTTTTAATTATAATCGAAGTAAATCTTTTGTCATCAAACTGTTTCATAAATTTTTTGATATTCATTTCGTCTTTTTTTTAATGCACACGTCGTACTAGATGGACAAAATTTCATAATTTCAAAATTTTTAAAAATAAATCATGAAGTTAAAAGAAATTGCTAGTTCGAATAATGCAAATTAATTATTATTATTGAGAGTGAAATTACCTTGATTTCTGAGACATTACTTATATTAGCATTTATTAAAGGCAAAAACATTAGTTTTAAAATCCGAATTATCAGTGATGAATTAATGTTTATCCATATATTAATAGTTTAAAATTTTTTGCAAAACAAGTAATTCAAACAAGTAATTTCCTTGCAGCCAAAATTAGCTACTTCCAAAATTAGTTATTTTATAATGAAAATTAATTTCAATTTAAAAAGCATATTTATCATTTGCTCATTAATCTTTATTGTTGGTTTTTTGTTCTGCTTTTGTCATTAATCATATTCAAAATAGGTGCGATTTTCATTTTTTCTCTTTCTTCTTAATTAATTCATTAGGTTGAATGCATTTGGCGCATTTAATTAACTGGATATTCTATTGCTTAATTAAATGTAAAACTTTAACATTTAATGAAATGCAATACTATATGTATGATGTGACGACTGCATGGTACATTTCTTGATTTCGTATTGAAATCATCTTTTATGATTATTATTTTTTATTAATAAATGAAAAAAAACTTCAAAGCTTTTTTTGATTCTTAAAGTTCTTGTAATTCAATAAAGTTTCTCTATTTCTCTTTTCCACAAGCGTTTCCAATATATATTGATTTTAAAAAAATTTGCAATAAAGTATTTTTGCAAAAAAACTCATACAATTATTACTTTTTGATTAATTAATCAATCAATCAATTAATGTCATTTTGATTAAAGAATTTCTAACTTTTTGCAAGTATTTGTTTTCGTAATAACCCTATGAAATTTTCCACAAAACTTTAAATGCAACTTTTAAATTCACCCAAATATTTATGTTAATTAGTTAGTTGATTAATTAGTTAATATTATTGCAACTAAAAAAATTCCCGTGATTATAAAGTATTTCTTTTTTCACGGTTCACTGTAAAAGTCCTACAGACTTTAAATTGGTCAAATCATATTTAATTTGGTGAAGTTCAACATTTAAATTTGGAATTTTTATTTGTCTGCTACGCGGGAAAAAAAGAACTTTATCGAAATAAATACTCAAAATTCATAACAAACTTTTGTCACCAAAAATGTTGACAGGAAGCAAAGATTCAAATGATGTCAACCATGCACAGTAGCAGTAAATAACACTTAATAATCATTTCATTAAAAAGAAATTCCTTTTTTTATTCCAAGATTTAAAATAATTTCTGACTTCTAGTTATTAAAAAAATTACTATTAAAAAAGAATTGCACAGATACTACTTCTCATCACTTTCGATCGTTTTTCGTTTTCCTCACCTGTCTCGCTCTCATTTTACCTTGCTAAAACTCTATTCCATTTCCTTTCAGAAAAACAACTTCATTTTTTGTCATCGAAATAGCGAAAATTGAAAAAAATTCTGGTCATATAAGTAATATTGTCCTCTTTTTGCTTCTTTTTGTTGTCAGAAACATTTTTATTTTATTTTTGAGTTCAAAAAACTTCCATTTTACTTAATTTTGAAATATGCAAGCAAAATTCAGTTGCAATGAGAATTTTGATTATTTCTGAATAAAAAAGGCGGGAAAGTTTCAAAGCAGATTTGAAAAGTTTGAACTTACGCATTTTTTTGTACAAGACTTCGTCCGTTTATCTCTCTTTTTATGAAAATTATGGATTCGAAAAAAAGCAAAAATTGTGAATGAAATTTCATGATGAATTAATTGAAAAACTTTCTTATCGTCATTTAAATTAATCATTAATCGCTTGAACAATAGTATTGGAATCAAGTGTATTTCAGGTTCCGCTTCCTCAAAATAGCGTACAATTTCCTAACATTTGATTTAATCCTATAATTAATTATTTAACAATTAGAGCATTAACACTAATGAACTTGTTTGCGACTTTTTATCATTTCTGAACATTAAACATTCTAATGCAGTTTAATTTAAGAAAGAGAAATAAATTGGCAAAACTAAAATTTGTAGAACAAAAAAGATCAGTTGAGAAATTTTGAAAATAGAATTGCTATTCAAATATTTATTTTTAGTTGCACTGTTAAATTGTAATTTCCGATAAAATTAAAAAACAGAAAGGCGGTCAGAATGTGCAAACATGATTGAATTAATTTCTTGATGCTTTCGTACTTTAAACTAATTTACATTGGCTAAGTTAAATTAATTTACTAGCTGTAGGCAAGCATCAAATTAAAAATACGCAATTTTTTTAAAACTGCATAACCTTACTGATAAATGATAACAATCCCGATAATATTTTAAGCATATCCATAATTTTCTCAATTCATTTTAACTGGTCACATTTTTACATTTTCGATTACAATATATTCGTCGTCATTTTTCCGTTCCTGAACCCAGCAACACTTAACAATCCAAATTGATGAGAAAAAAACAAGAAATGACTGAAAGATTTATGAAATGAGAAAAATTTCTTTCCATCATTTAATTGGATACATAAAATAAACAAAGAATGATTTTTTATTTCTTTGCTGTTTTATCAGATCTTAGCGAAATTTTCATAAAATTTCCATTTCTCATTCATTCTCTTTTTTCAAACGTGTTGTGCTATTGTAAATTAATGAATACTGAAAAATATTCCTGAAGTTGTCTATTTTGTTTGTTTTTATTTGAAGAAAAAAAGATTTCGAAATTAATTTAAATCTTCATCTCTTTTTTTCTTCAAATAAGTTTCATTCTGAATATATGAAATAGAAAAATGTGATAAGATGGACTTGACTAACTATTACTAAGCTAACTTGTCATTTAATTTATCCTTGTCATGCTGCTAGCTGGAGGAATCTAATTTTTAAGCTGGAAAACTTTCATTTCTTTCGAAACATTTAATAGCTATCAGCAAGGTGTCAGGATTCAATGTTGAAAGTGGATAAATGAAAACTAGTTCTTGGATAAATATGTTGTTGTTATTTACTTCGTTTCACCATATGAATAAAAGAAACAGGAAAACAAATTCAGGCATAATATAGAACCGGATTGAAATGAAATTGAATTAATATTAACTGATAAAAATAGGCCTGTTTAAGGAATTGATGGGAGTGGAATTGAATCGAATACGAACTGCTAAACAAATTCAATGTAGGAATCGGATAAAAAATAATTTGAATCAAAAATCAACTGCCAAAATAGGCCTAATATAAAAATTAAATAGAAATGGAACTGAAAATAAAAATGAGGAATTATTCAGTGATTCTGACGAAAAAGGGAATGTTTGCTGCAATGACTTCAGCAATTTAATCAACAGATTAACAAATTGGAATTGGTTAAACGGATTGTAAACAGTTTTTTTAGAGAGGAGGAAAGAGGAAAAGAAAGAGAAAGATATATAACTTCAATGAATTACCGAAACATTCATGGAACATTGTCACTATTCAGTGGCTGAGCGCAATTTTTGTTTAACCATAAGCAGTAATTAATTTCATTTTTATCATCAATCTATTATCAATATAAAATCAATATCTCAAATGTTTAACAATTTTAAGAAAAGCATTTCGATGTGCCACATCGGTGATACCAATGTCAATGAGATCATTATTTGTCAACGCCAAAAATGTTCCCTTGTCAACTTCTTCATCCTTTAGCAAATTAACGTATTTACCAAGACCTGCTTCATTCAGCTTTTGCCATATCAAATCTGTAAATCACTCAACTATGTATGACCTCTTATCAACTTCAAAAATCTTTGATACCATATAAATAATTAATTAAAATGTTATAAATTTAAATCAGACAAATGATTGAATTTTTCTACTGAAAAAGGAATTATGATTGATATAAAACATGTTTTTGTGCAAATCCTAGAGAGATTTTTTGGATACAAACTGATAAGTACAGTAAAGTCAATAATATGCTTTTTGTCTCTCTTTTTTCTATTTTTAGTAATAATTAAGCCAAATTTAATGCTTAGGTAATGAGACACACGCATATATTCTTCATACTCTTGGCAACTAAACTAAAATATTTAAACTTGAAAAGCAAATATTTTTAAAATTAAAAAAGAAAAAGATAAATTTGCATGATTCCATTCAAATTTTAGTAACCAAGCCAAAATATTTAAATTTGAAATAAATATAGTTGTGACCTTTAATTTTGCGAAAAAGAAAAACAAAGTCCATAAACACCCATATTTTAAATGATTAAACTATATTCAAATTTAGAAGTGATATATTAAATTATTGAAATTTTAATTGCTACAAGTACGAAACCGTTGGAATTCCTTCCTTACTTTCGGTAACTTTCGGTCTTCTCCGTTCATGATATGCATTATCGTAGGTAGCAGCTTTTGTTGCTGACACATCGTCAAGTTTATCTTTCGTCCTCTCCATACGACTGCCATCATTCAACGAACACCGCCAAGCGAGCGTATCAAGCATTGGCGTGGAAGCACTTCTGCGTTTAGTTCATAACATAAATTACGAGATGTGATCACATTAGAGACAAGATAAAAACTTATTGAAATATTTTTTACAGCAAAATTTAAAATTGAACTGATTTTCGAAGTTGTGAATGGAAATAATTAATATCTAAGGAATTATGAATTGAAATCAAGCAATCGAAAAAAATCGAAAGTTATGTTAAATAATTTCTACTCCTTTAAGATACCATTTTGATTACATCGGTAAATTGCGTTTAATTATTTCACATGATTACCCAGGAAATCATCGAATAAGTGCCGAATGTATATGTTTCTTTCGTAACGACAGTTTCTTTCGTTTTTTTTTAAAATTTTATTAGTTAACTTTTTTAAACGCTCTCCATCTCTGTCGGAAAAAATATATTGATTTAAAGATGATCGTGATGGTGAATTACGGCTATCATCATCATCCTCACTATCAACAGCATTATTGCGCTTAATTGTTTCACGTGACCGACTACGAAATCGTGGAATAGTACCCAGTGTATGTGTTGAGCAACGTTCCAACGATACGTAAGGGCGTGAAAACATCGAAAATGAATGATCTAAAGATTCATGAAATTCGAAAAAATACTACCAATTAAGAAAAATTGCTACCAAAACAATAATAATTTCACAATCCAGTCTTTTTTTGATTGTTTATTTGGTAATTTAAATGATTCCTCATAGGAAATTTGATAGCTTAATGATTTCTTTTTATGAGCTGACAAATTAATAAATTAATAGCAGGTTGTAATTAATATAATGACGAAATTTTCAACCTGAAGCTGATGTTGATGAACTTATTGCTCGGCTATCATTATCATCATATAAGTGTCGTGCTCTTCCATTAGCATTCAAAAATGCTCCCTTGGAACTTCTATTCGGAAAACGGCATTCCTAAAAATGTTAGAATCCCTGTATTAATCCAACATTTCTTAAGAACTCTAAGCTAAAAAAAGCAGTAGTTAAATATTAAAGTTTAGTCAAAAATTTCTTTTACAAATTCCAACGAAATGGAAAAAAATTTTTCATTGCATTACTATTTCGTGGTTTGCATTACAATACTTGCATTTATTAAAAAGAACAAATTTCAAACGATGTTTTGCTTTGGTTTTTTTCTTTTCTCTTACATAGTACAAATAAGCATTCCATTGAGCAATTGATAAAAAGTTCCGACGCTTGTGATTGATTATTGTTCCGGGAACGATTGAATTATCCATTGCTGGACCATATTTAATTGAATTACTCTTCTCTAAGTCATCTTTGTTTACAGTAAATATTACCGGCAAGTTAATGATTCCTTGATTAGCACAATTCTGAAACAGAGTAAAATAGTAATGATATTAAAGTTTTCATTTAAATATTACTTAGAAAAAAAAATTTTTTTCCAAATATTTAGAAATCTTTTTGAAGAAAAAGGCATAAACTTTGTTGATCGTATTTTTTATCGTAGTTGATCGTATTTATTATTTCAGGAAGAATTGGAATATGTTTAGAAAGAAGAAAAACAACGACACAGAGAGTCATGTAAAGCAATAAGATGATAAATGTGAAAATCCATAACTCAATCACTTAATTTCATAAAACTAATTTGATTGCTTATATATTAATTGGTTGATTGACATGTGCATATTGATTGGTTGACCGATTTAAAATTAATCAATCATACTTCTGCAACAAATCTGGCAACTTCAATGTAACGATGTAAATTATCTCCATTTCCAACTTTTTCATTGCCAACCGATTTTAGAATATCATTAGCCAGAATGAATTCATCATCATCATGTTCATGAATTTGTACAAGCTTGGCCAAATGCGATTTGCTAAAATTTAGCTTTTCCTTGCCATCCAAGCTATTTCCTCCGGTATTACCAAGACCGACATGACTGGATAACTTATTCAGCTAGAAAATTAAATTTGTCTTTCTTTACAATTTGTCATTAGTTCGATAAATGTTGAGTGAGCTATAAATGATAACAAATACATTTGATATCAAGCATAAACTATATATATATATATATATTTACAAATAGAAATTTAGACATGGACATTTTATTTGCATTTTTTATTGATTTAATTTTTAGAAATTGATTTCCTCCACACTATTTCATCACTATCGGATAGATGACTTTCTCAATGATTTTCTTAATTCTGGTCTTACTACTGTTTTCCCACATTCCAAATATGGCTAACTAACCTTCTAGGTCCATAATATTAACAATTAATAAATTATTTAAAACAAACTATCAGTAAGTGTCTAGTTTTTCCTTTTTTAATGTTCGAAAATTTTTTAAATTAATTATGCAATAATTTAAAAAAGTAAACATACAATTTTTGTTTTACTGCTATAAATGACACGAGTTAAGAGTTGGTGCTGGTGGCTATCAGTACGCTGTGTTTGCAATGTAGTATCATGTCCAGGTCGCTGTTGTAAACAAACCAAATCAGCATTTATATTTCCTAGAAATACGCAAAAAATTCGGCAGTGATATCAGTCCTGAAGATAATTTTCATAGTCATATCATCTCATAAATCCCTGAATAAAAAATAACATTTATCCTTCTTTCTACATACGTCTTCCCTTCAAACTTTTCCATAGCAGTAAATTCACGGCACAGCCTTTTCTATTGAAATTTTTAAAAAAAAGCGTCGCAAAAGCAGATATGAAATAAAAAATTGCATTACCTACAGCAAATGCATAATCGATTGCTGTAAATCCATCAAATGAGATAAGTGAAATATCAGCACCGTATTTGATCAAATATTCCATAACTTCATAATTTCTAACAAAATTTTATCAGTTTAAAAATTCTCTCAACCTTGTTTAATATTGAATACTTCTTTGATGCTAACTGATAATTGATGATTATCACCATTAATTTAATGATAATAATATATGAGCATGTGTCACTGATGTCTCATACTTTTGATCTCCAATTTGATGCTCAGTAAACTTTTAATTTAGCTTTTTCACTGACTGAAAATATTCAAATTCTGAGCATTTATTTTAATTTAGATTCGAAACTTTTATTTAAAAATGCAATTTCTATTGCATTACAGTAAACAGCTTGCATCATAATGAAAGAAAATTTTAAAAAAATATCTTCAAACAATACTTTTGATGGTAAAGCTTCATTACAACTTCAACCACTACTAATACCTTATAGCACTTGTAAATTTTACATCATACCCGATAATAGCAGCAAACATGAGAGCTGTAAGTCCAGAAACATTTTCGGCAGCATTAATATCAGTAATGTTTGACTCTTGAATTATTTTCACCTGTTTGAAAAGGATTGTTTTAACTCTAAGTATGTCACCTGATCTTTGCGAAATGTTGAGTCAAATAACAAAAAAAAAAAAAAAAAAAATGTTTTACAATTACTTACGATATTGATATCAGCTAAAAGTACAGCATACATTAACGGTGTAGTATTTTCCGGAAATGGAACATATGGCAAATGTCGACTAAATATCATTCGAATAGCATTTTCATCGTTGTTATAAATAAGTTGCCGCAAATCCACTTCTATCGATTCTTCGTCTTAAAAATAATATTTATTTGCAGAAGAGAAAACAACGAAACAAATTAATTAATCAATTATTAATAAAAATTAAAATAAACTTTGGATTTTTCACATTTAACGCAGAAAAACAGGTGAAATTTCCCACGCGAAATACTCAAAATTACAGCTTTGTTTTAATTAATAATAACGAAAAAAAAGGGAATCCACCTTTTAAGGTACTTCGAAGAGCTGAATTTATCACAGTTAACACTTCATTCCGTTGCAAATGTTGTGCAAGCTCTATCGAAGTCATACCATTCAGTGATCGAAATGATGGGTTTGCACCAAGCTCAAGTAATGCACCAACTATTGTTGTTGCACCACAGGATATTGCTGTTGAGAGGGCGGAAAGGTTTGAAAGTCGTTGAATATTTCCATCCAAATATGCACCTCTATAGTAGCATGGAAATATTTACTTCACTATGGGACTATTTAAAGAATGCATCTAAGCATGCAACTTGGAACATAAATGTTTTTATTACATTTTTTGATATAGGAAATTGATTTAGTCGTAGAATTTTATTACCTCTGTGCTAACAATGCACATAAATGTGTATGTCGCCGAAAGGCTGCAGCTATCACAGGTGTCGGACAAAGTGCCGTATGTGACGGATTAATATTAACACGTAAATCGAGAAGTAATTTAACAAGATTGATATGTCCACTACCGGCTGCTAACGTCATTGCTGATGCACCAAGATATCTAAATTGAGATAAGAACACAAGATGACAATGGGCATTGATAAAACTAATTGACAATTAGCCATAGCATAGTAAACTGCACTTACGCAATACATTTCATAGTACAAACGTCTTACTTACTTTATGCTTTCATTTGTTTTCTAATGTATTATATCAATTCTTATTAATAATTTAAGCTTTATGCGAATTTGAATGACGCACGTCAATTTTTGGTAATTTGCACCACGCTGAACAAGTATTCGGACAATGCTGGCATGACCATTCTTTGCTGCGTGATGAAGTGCTGTCATACCCACCTGATTAGTTTTTTCCATATCAGCACCATGATCCAGTAAATACTGTATCTGAAATGATGGAAAACGGTTTATTGCACGGTTTTTTCAACTAGTGAAAAGTGAAGTAAAGAAAAGCATTAATGCCAATATGTATCACAACGATTCACTTTAAAATGACCAGATACTTCCTAAAATAATTGCAAGCATTTTGAAAAAAGATTCTTATTCACAGAAACTAACAATCCCAATATTTCCGGTTGCAGCAGCCATCTGTAAGCCGGTAACATGATCATCATCAAATGCATCAACAAGAAAACCAGATTCTACAGCTTGTTGAACCACTTCTAAATTCCATGTTTCACAAGCTGCAAGGAACTGTTCGATGCTAACTGAACTCATCCACGCACAGAATATTTCCCACCGCTTTTTTTCAAAGCATCACTTATCATCTGAAAATTCCAATTATGATTCACATGACGCACTTCACTAATTAATTGCTCACTAAAAAAGGTAATACTAAATTTCATATATGACTTATTTGCGTGATATACCTTACTCACTGTTCACTTAAAATGAGAACGTTGTCATCTACAAATTAAATTTTTACCGCTGAAATCTTTGGATTCCTTCTCCCTCCTTCCCATCCTCCTCTTCCTCCTTTTTCTCCTTCTCTTCCTCTCCTTGTCACCACATTGAAAAATCAATTGGTAAACTTACGAGGTCGAACATCGAAATTTAAACAACAAATTCATAATAAGAACAAAAAATTTTTTTGATAGAGCTTTTTAATAATTAAATGCGATAATTTTCTTTAGAAATTTTTGGTCTAATTCTGGTTCTTAAGTACTTTATTTTATTAGAAAAATTAGAATTCAATTAATAACCAATTCGGTGGTTTTTTCATTTAGCCAAGATTTATTGGTTAAATTTTTTACTTGTTAATTATTTAATCATCTAGTTTCAAATATAATACCGATAGTGAAGTGAATCACTTCTAAAAATACTTCCAAAAAAAATTTACGGTTTTTAAAAAAACAATTTCGAAAAAATCTCGCGATATTATTTATTATACCTTTGCTTGTGAACTGGCAACCTGTGAAAAAAATTTGTCAAAAATTATTTAATTTCTTGAAATAATTAAATATTTAATGTAATTCATTTCTCTGCTTTCCATTTGGCGATTGCAAAAAATTTTACGGAAAATTAAAGCTAACTAGTTTATAACATTTCAAAACAAAAAACTTTAATCTTCAGGAAATCTGGATGAGAAGGAAGTGACAATTAATTTATGGTTTCGAAACCTTTGTTTACAAAGATATGTCGTTTTTTTAAATCTTACAATTCTAGAAATTAATCAACAGAGAATAGAAATCAATATCTGAATACTGCATTTATGCTGTTCTTTAAATCTTGAATTGTACAGAATGCAACCTTTCAGGACTAATTTATTGGTCAGAGTACGCAGTTCATTCTTTGATAAATCTAACTCCTGTTTTCATTAGCTTATGAATTTGCTTATATCACGTAAAATAGTCAGAGATAAGGTCATCAAACTAATAGATATAGTATCCGTTGTAGTATGGGCTACAATACCTATGATGCAATACGGAAAAAATAGAATCTTATCAGTTAAAAAAAATGAATCATCAGTTTGAATTCACAGAATTTGTTTTATTTTTGTCAATTTTATGAAAGAATTAAATACTAATAAGTTAACTGATAATAGTGAAAGTTGTCAATTAATGTTGACAAAAAGAAAAAAATTTGGGAAATTTAAAGAGGAAACGGAGTAAGAAATTAGATAATATTACATTACAACATAAACACAAACACATACATGGACAGACGCAGACAAGATTGTATATAAAACAGGAATTGATGATGGTAAAGGATGTGTGACCCGGGGATGACATTTAATGTGATAATACATTTGTGCCTCCCATTCTCAGTGAATTCAACAAATTATCCTCTTCACTTTATTACAGCAAGTTTTATTATATAAAAAAAAAAACAAATCAAAATTAAACTTCAAAAGTGAGCAAAACGATGTCTCCCTCATCTTTAAAACTATAAATGCATGTATTAAATATTCATATTATAATTCAAATTATGATTTGATTATTTGTGTGCCATGTTTCTTCTATTTGATCGTGATCACTTCATTTTCGGCCATTTGTTTTTTGCATGCATTTAAAAATTCATCCACTTCTTCCAAACATTCTTTAGGAATTTTTTTATGTATTACCAAATAATTCATAATATATTCGTGTACTGCTAAATACTGTTTCCATGACTGCAAATTGCAAAATACATACCTTTAAAAATGACAATTATTGTATTAATTATTGCATGCGTAAATGTACTGCATTAGTGATGATAATGACGCAAGTGATTGAATAATTACTAGTAGTGATTATACGTCAAATGCGTCGGAAGATAAAGTAATGCAGCATGATCATGATACAATACGAACCAAAACACATACATATATGACGTGCAAGGACTATTCTGTTATCAGTTGATCACGCATACTTACTTCATCGAATGATAGAAGTAATACAACGTGATCACATACACCACACACCGACACAGACACACATAGACAGACACACGCCACAAACACCGTACACACATATTACACATGCATACATGTACGTATATGTCTTCAGGACCGATTATTTTGATGTCTACATTTTGCTTACTTTATTCTTCATTTACAAGAAATTAATTGAATTTTTCAATTAACAAAAGATTAATGCTCGTCCACATAGGTCGGCATTTTGTGGGACATTAGCGCCATAAATAGCTAGCACATCCTTCCAATAACAATTCATTTTTAAGCTACAATAAAAAATGTCTTACATTAATAGCCTGTGCTCGTTGTTTTCGTAAATTAGATAAAAAATCAGTCATAATACAATCTTGGCCCTTACTAAACATTTCAAGTATTATTTCAATGGCCACAAATGTAGCAGAACGACCAACTCCTGTTGTGCAATGAACTGTAATTGGATATCTGGAAAAAAATCTGAGAAAGTGGACTAATCCCCAGAATTTTTAATTTAATTGCTTTTTTCTAAATATTTTTGCGCACCGTAATGACATTACTGCCATTTTCATTATTTTTGAGATATTTGAACTGCTAATTAAAATAACTCAAATTCTCTCAATAATTACTAAATTATAAAAATTCGGTGAATAAATATTATGCAATAATTTAGATAAGCAGCGCCAAACAGTAATTTTTTTGGCAGTTTTCAAATTTAAAATTAGTTTTGACTGCATTTTTTGGTAATTAATAAAATCTCAAAACAGAAACTTATCTTTTATCAGTCACAAAGAGATCATATTAAAAAGATACAGGTTAACAATTTGGCATACTTCGATCGTCTGATTTCTTTGGCGATTCGCTGTATCATCTCAAATGATGGTGGCGGCATTTGATCATTCCATTCAGGCCAATAAAAATGCGTACAGTTATGAAGTCCCAAACGTGAAATAATACGAAGTTTACTCTCAATGGCGGTATAATTCCCATTATCTTCTTGTATTTCTATCTAAAATTATATCATTTTTTCTATTGCCAAAATGAACAATGGCTAGGCTAATTTTTTAATATATTTTAATTTAAAAATTGAATTAAAAATATGAAATTGAAAGAAAATTTTCAGCTGAAAATCTACGTATGTTAGTCATTACAAAAAAATTTTGCAACAAACATTTTAAACATTTCAAAGCAAATTATTCCAAATATTTGTAAATTTGATTTTGTAATTTTAAAATAAATTCATGAATTTATGAAAGTAAGAATGAAATTATTCAATAAAATGAAATCTTTCTGTGCTCATTCCTAAATCCTTATTTTAATACAACAGATACGAGATTGAGAGGAGAAAGAGACGGAGAGAGAAAAAAGTAAACCTTCTTTATTTCATAGTTTCTCACTTCCGTATCACCGTATTCAGTTCGTTGTCCTTCTTCACGTGGCCAATAACTGGCGCAAACTGACATGTTGTTTTCGACAAAATCACATAACATAACAATGTATTCACACCGCGTCTGACATATCATCCGCCAAAAATTCTCGACTGTCGTTTCTAGCGGCGCCTACAATTAATCCATGAAATGGCAAATGTGTAAAGGCAGTGATTAAAACTTTGCAGTAATGCAAATTAAAAGACAGCAACTCGCTAAAATTGACAGAGAAATGGAATATTGTTAAAATTACCGCTAATGTTCAATCAATTGTCATTAATTGTTGTCAGTGATTAAAAAATTCATTCCAGTATTGATTATTTTTTTGCTGATTATTTAAAACATTTTTACCTGCGTACAAATGAAACGTTTCTTATGCTTCCCGGAATCAATGAAATTAGCGTGGATATAATTTGCACTTACGTCAACATTTTTTAGAATAACACGTGTTTTTTCAATACATCGAATATCCTATAAAAAATAATATTCAAGTAATAATGCTTAAAATAAATGAAATATTTTGCAAAAAACGAAATCTTTGATTTAAAATTTAAGATGATATTATTAGCATATGATCTTTTTGATTTTCCAAGAACAGTCATTAGGAAATTTACCAATTTTATACAAAATCTAATAAATTACTAGTCAAATAATAAATTACTGTCTCTTATTCTGAACATTTCGCAAGTTGATTAAATTATTTCAGAATACATTGCATTTAATGGTTTGCTTTTAAAACAAATTTTCGCTTTTTTTGTGCTTTACTTTGCTTCAAAATACAGAAAAATCGGAGTAAACTCGTTAGTTTGTTTTTTTTTTTTATCTTAGAGAAAAAATGATTTGAAATGAAATGAAGGATGAATCATTGACCCGGTAACGATTCTCTTCATCTTCCAGTGTACCATAAAGCACTTCCATACTTGGTGTTCGATTTAATCGTTCAAAATCTTCTTTCATTCCACTAACTCCCCTAGCCAGCACATTTTGTATCCATGATGTTATCTACGAATTGTCAAATTCGAATAATATTACTCCAAATAAAGCTTACAAATTTTTGTAAATTTAAATTTTAAATTTGCCAATTTAATTTTGAATTTTTCTGAAATTTTTTGAATTTCGAAATTTGAAACCTATTTTGTTTTTCCGCGAATATATTTATGCGAATAAATGAAAAAACTTGTGAGAAGTTGAACATGAATCGCAAAAATGAAAAAAAAGGATAAAATAGATAAATGATATTTGAGTTTTTCAAGTTTTAGAACGCCATTTTTTTTAATGTAATCATTTAATTTCAAAAAAAAACTCAAAATTAACCAACATTGAACGCATTTCCACTCAAAAGCTTTTTAGAATGAAATTCCGAAAATGTTTTAAAAAGTTCTGTTTTAATTTTTTTGAGAATAAATTTTGAATGTATAATTGTAAAACAAATTGAAATCATTTTATATTATCACCGCCTTTTGTATTTTTTCCTTTTTTCCTTCTTGGGTTATTTTTTCATCAATATCTTCGCTCTCCATACTTTTCTTTGATGACAGTAATATATGGGGTGGTTTTATATCTGTATTATCATTGGTTGATCTATCGGTGATAAAATATTTTGACGATGATTAATTAAAAAGAAGAATAAATTGAAGTGAAGCACATAAATGAAAATTTTATTGAACTGATAATAAAAAAGATGAAATAGCCTTAAAAGCCTTAATTCTAAGTCTTATTTTTTTAATCACGAGTCTTAATTTTAATATCATCAAACTGGATATATGTACATGTTTTTTTGCTTTCTTCCATTTCAGCTTTCTACTAATTTCAGCACTTCACATTTTCGAATTTTGCATTTGCTAAAAATTTTCAGCTTTGTAGTCTTTCCTTTCCTTCCGTTTCTATTTACTTTCCAAGCTTCCAAAATTAAAAAATCAAAATTCAAATTTTTTGAACACACTTTTTGCAAATCTTCTTTTGCTTCTTTTACTATCCGAACGCCGCTTTAATATTTTTGCTGGAAGTGATGCTAACAGCCTGCTTTTTGACTTGTTTTTGGGAGAAATTATTGTACTTGTTGTTTTTCGATTTCTAGAAAAGTATTCCTACTTGTTTAATTGCTCACTTATTTGTACAATAATTGGTTTACATATTTATTTATTCTTTTCATTGCTCTTTGTGATTAATAGTTTTAATCTATTTTTTGAGTTATTATTATCCAAATAAAAAAATTCATCAAACTATGATCAAAATACATTTAAGTTTAGTTGCTGTCAAGTTTAATAGTTAATTTTAATTTAACGTCATAAATTTCTTGCTTTGTAAGCAAAAAATCACACTGACCTCTATCATCAGCAAAAATTTAATTACTATTTGAATCAACTCAGCTTACGTGTGATCTCTCGTTTACTTGTTGAAGCATGTAATTTAAACGCGGAATAGAAAGCAACTTTTCCTATTCTAGAGTATAAAGAACTAATTATTATCAGTCTTTTGAAAACATATGTACGAATCTATCACTCAGCTTTTTCATCTTTTGTACCATTTGCGCTTTTCTTTCATCCAACATACTACGATTCATGGCATCTTCGAACAGCACACTAATAAGCTAACAAAAAACAATGAATTCTTCTTCTTTTCATCATTTCTTTTGTTACATTTAATTATTACGGAAAAATTTACATAAAAATTCATTTTTATAATTAACTGCAATAATGTTATATTTAATTAATCAATTAAAATCACACGATTTTTTGTTTTTTCTTTTCGTTGTAAAAAAAAAAAGTTACTTCTAAAATGTCTCCAAATCATATATGCCATATCATATATTATTGGACCTTTCCTGTCTTCAAAAGACAAACAAATATTTTTAGGAAAAAAAAACTGTCCTGTTCAAAAAGAAGTTCCAGTGATATGTGAGGATATAGTTACAACCATGTATAGCTTATGTTTTTTCCCGAAAAGGAAACCTTCCAGTAGATAAATGCAGACCTGCTGAAATTGGGAATAGTTTTGATGCGAAAGAAATTTTTCTCGTGTGTAGATGACTCGTTAAATAAACAACAGTTACACAAATAAACAAACAAATAAACTCTATTCTCCATAACTCATCAACAAATAAATTTTTAAACAAAAACAACAATAAACGATGAGAAACCACTTGTAAATAAAGAAAGTGCTGAATGCTACGAATATCATGCAAATCAATGCCCCACAAATAAATTATTAAAAAAATAACAATAAGCCGATGCTTTCTGATAAGCACACATAAAATAAATGCGCTATAAATGAATTATTTAAAAAAAAAGATAATAAAAAAAAATAGGAAATCATTTTATAAGTAAATAAATGCTATACAAATAAATTCTATACAAAGAAATGCTATACAGATAAATGCTATACAAATAAATGCTATGTAAATAATAAAAAATGGCAGCAAACAATGATAAAATAAACAAATAAACAGACATAAAACAACATACTCATATTTGTATGTGTATGATGTACTTGTGTGTTTATGCTATGTGTTTGTATTTAATTTTGTCTGTGAATTTATATGTATCGTAAGCTGAATTTGATAATAACATTTATGTGACATATTTATTATGTGGCATATTTTATTATTTTTATTATATGGCATATTTTAATATGTGGCATATTTTATTATTTAACAAATACTATCTTTAAAATGGCAACGCAATACTTTATGTCACCATGGCGACCTAAGTAAATATGCCACATATTTGTAGGCATGTGTGCGTTTATATGTGTGTGTGTGTGTGTGTGTGTGTATTTGGTGTGAATGTATATAAATGTGTGTATGTATTTATGTATATGTTTCTTTTAGCTATTTCAAATTGGAAGTATATTTGAATGATTGAGAAAATTAAGTGAAAATATTCGACATTTCGCTTTTCTTCATTCTTTTTATTTTTTTTGTTCTATGCAAGTGAAATTTCAATTCACTTTAAGTTCTATTTTTGGCTTTTTCTTTTTCTTTCTTTCAATTTCTATTTCTCATATGATTTTAGGTATATTTCAGTAGCCTTTTTCTGAAAAACATTCTTATACATTGGCTATTTATATTGTGCGCAAAAAGACTAGATGCTTTGAATATGATAATAACCATAAGAAGGAAATGAATTTAATAGAAACAATGATTTCCAGGGAAACATTACTAAAATGTACACATGAAAAAAACTTCGCTTGGCTAGGTAACTAAGATCTTTCTTCCGTTTTCGGAAAATTTGGCCTGCTGTTGTCTAATTGTAGTGTGACCTGGATGGATTAACAGGAAAAAAATAGAAAAGGAGAATCGAAGAATATAGCCTATACTATGTATGATTTTTAGGTAAAAGGATATAGAAGTAATTTATTGATTTATGTATGCCGAACATATGGCTGCTTCAACGGGTCAAACTTTAGCAGATCGGTATCTAATGACGAGGCGCCTTGGTGATGGAACATTTGGTGAAGTGTTGCTCGGTAAAAAACTTGATACTGGTGATAAGGTAGCCGTTAAAAGGTTTGTTTTTTCATAGTTTGAAAATTTGGTTATTTTTTTTTAAATTCAAATTTGAATTTGAAGCAAAAAAAAATTTATGTAAAAATGAACTGCTTATTTCGTTTTCTTTTGATTCCTTTTCTAGTTCTGTCTTTTTTCTTTTTTTTGAACTAAAAAAGTTATCCGAGCATTTTGTCATCAAAATAATTTTGTGTGACAAATATTTCAAAGGTATGAGTCAACTAATTGTAATTTTCAGGATGAAAAGGAAATTTTATTCCTGGAGTGAAGCAATGGCATTAAGAGAAGTGAAATCATTAAAGAAAATGAATCATCCAAATATTATCAAATTACGTGAAGTAATCCGTGAACATGACAACTTATATTTTATATTCGAATATATGCAAGAAAATTTGTATGAACTTATGAAAGACAGGTAAACTGATGAGGACGATAAGATATTTCAACATTAAGATATTGTTTTCGGAGTTATTTGTGGCAAAAAAGGAGACTTGAAAGTTTAAAGCTTAACAGAAGCTAATACTTGAGGTTTGAATGCCAACAGAATTAACAGTTATAGATTCAATAATATTATTCAAAATATTGACCTTTTTTTATTTGGCAAATTTAAAAATCTTTTTTTTCGATTTGAGAAAAAAATTTCGAAGAAATTTTTAAATTCAGCAAAGCAAATATTTTTTAAAAAAAGGCCAGTATTTTGAATTAGCTGAAGCAAAAATGCAAATGAGTAAAAATGCATTAATTAGGTTTTAAATTATAATAATATCGTTAACAAAAATACATTTTCTATTAGGTGAATAAATGTATCATCCGTTGTCATACCAAAAAATTACACTAAATTGTCGAAAATCGTCAACCATGAAAATCATATAGAACAACAAAAAAATAGTTGCAATTTTTTCCATCATATTTTTATGCAAATTTTTAATTATTTAAGCTTCAGCACCAGTACTTCTTTTAATATATCATGAGTAATTTAATTTACTTTATTTATTTGTATAATAATATTAAAATTAAGAAACGGTAATTTGCCAAGTTTGGATAAATAAAAAGTGATGGATTTAATTTGAGATAAGAGGTTAGTAACAGCATCTTAATTTACGCAACTGTTTGAAGTAAATAATTGTTTGTTTTAATTATAAAAGAATATAAATATCTATTACTTATCTATTAATTAAACATGAATTGCGAATTTGAAATGAGCAATTTATTGATTGGTTGGTTTTAATCAGGTTTTAATCAAATTAATTTCCAAAATTAGCTCATTGCTTAATTTAATTGTTTCTCTAATTAAGGGCTTTCTAGGTATGCATGTATGTATGCATTAGTCACTCATTAATTACTTAGAATTCATTATTTTATAAATTAACACGAGAAATATTACTTTGCTAATTTATTTCATTATCGTTTAAGACAAATTTCTAAAACATAATTTTTATTTAAAAGTATAAACTTTTGTTGATAGGAAATATTTCTCGAATATTTATCGTCTATTTTTAAGGATCAATCCATTAATTCCAAATCATATTCCGTAGCTGCTTTTCATATCCGATATTGTAAAGACGAAAACTGAAAGATCTGATAATTTATGGGCGGAAAGGGAAATCTAATAATGTATGGACAGAAAGTGGATGATCTGATAAGTTACGGATGAAAAGCGAATGACTTGATAAAATATACGGGCGAGAGCTGGATTTACCTGTCAAAATATATTTGTACGGTTAAATAAAAGAAAAATAAATAATAAAAAAAGCAAAAAATGATTTACGCATTGTTTTATCCAGATTTTTAGGGATCGATATTTTCCAGAACATATTATACGGAATATAATTTATCAAGTATTACAAGGATTAGCTTATATGCACAAAAATGGTTTGTTATCTCTTTCATTTATTAATCAAATGATTTGTCGAAATTAAAAGTAAGAAACTAAAATTAAGAACAAAGCTTTTGTTTTGCTGGGAAAATTCAAGTAATTAAAAGATAAGTATTTAATTTTAATTTGCCATAAATTAACTAATGCAGTTTTTTAAGGAATTATTTCTTTTTATATAATTTCAATTATGAAAAAATACTTCTCATTAATGAAATTAATGAACGATTACATGAAAAACTTTCTGTCATATATAGATTTCGTTTTTAGGTTTCTTTCATCGTGATATGAAACCAGAAAATATTATGTGTAATGGTACCGAACTTGTCAAAATTGCTGATTTTGGTTTAGCACGTGAAATTCGTTCAAGACCGCCTTTTACAGATTATGTGTCCACTCGTTGGTACGATTTTTTTAGCAAAATTTTTCATTTTTTCATTCATTTATTCATTTCAAATTTTTTGAAAATTTAGAAACTTTCGCATAGCTTTTCATCAAATTTGAATTTTTCAGCCTTTTTCACAAATTTAAATTTATTAAACCACTGAGACTGAAATTCTTTTGAATAAAATAGAAAAAGACAGAATAAAAAGATAAGAAACAAGAAATTGATTTTTCTGAAATTTACAAGAATTGTATCAAATGTCTATCTGTGTGTATATGTATATGTGTCTGTATATGTCTGTGTGATAAACACATAGAAAAATATCTTTAACGAATGATAAGAGCAATAACCGTTGTATATTCAAGAGGAGATGATGTGATAAGAGTAATCTAAGTACTAAGCAGAAACTTACATGAATAATTTATAAATTATTGTTATTAAAGCAACTAAAATAACTTTGTGACTGGCAAATGTATATTTTGATAATTGTAGTTGAATAACTTTAAATGATAATTAGATAACTAAAATAGATTTCTGAATGAGAATTTATAAATGATAATAATTCAACAATATGACAGATGCTCAGAAAGAGACTTTGTATAAATGAAATATGAGATAAAATGAAATTTAAGACAGCATTAATTAATCAATTAATGTTACTTGTTTATCTAATGCAAACAGAAAAACGATAACTTTTTAGGTATCGAGCTCCAGAAATTCTTCTACGTTCGACATCATATAATTCACCCATCGATATCTGGGCACTTGGTTGCATTATGGCTGAACTATACATGCTTAGGCCATTATTTCCCGGTACCTCAGAACTAGATCAACTTTTCAAAATTATTACAGTGTTGGGAACACCCAGTAAGGTTGGTAGCCATTGTAGCTCAACCCTAACGCTCCTACTACTATTTTGAGATAGCTCATAGGAAATTATTTTCTCATTGAAATAATTAATATATTACGAATTGTACATCTTAAAAATGCTGGTCTTTTGCTATTTTCCTACACCAGCAACAACAACATTCAAGTTAGAAATTTTTTTAAATCACTGTTAAGATAAGCAATTTTTACAGGATGATTGGCCTGAAGGTTATCAATTGGCTGTAGCAATGAACTTCAAATTTCAACAATGTGTTCCAATACCATTTGCAACAATTATAAATTCAGTGGGCAATGATGGTCTTAAACTGATGGTGGATATGATGCTTTGGAATCCGGAAAAACGGCCAAGTGCAATTGCTGTTAGTAAAAAAGCTCATTGAGGCAATAAAATAAGATGATACTTTTAAAAAAACAAAATGATTCAAAAATTTCATTACAAATTTATTTTCAGTCCTTGAAATACAAATATTTCCTGATTGGTGAAAAGTTAGGTGTATCAGCGATCCGTCAACTGCCTACATCAAATCGAGAAACCAGTGCTGGTTCAACTCTGTCCGATTCATGTGTTTTACTTAGTAAAGCAAAATTGAAAACGGATGTTACGGAAACGAAAACTGATATGGGAAACATAAATTCGGGACGGAATATCAATAGGAATTTACCTATTACGAAGTAATATTTACAGAGTAATTGATTAATTAACTAATCCCAAAAATTTGCATGCAAAATTTTTTTTTAGGGCAGCAAAGTAAAATAACTTCGCTAATTCTCAATTAAATCTTTTCTTATTTAATTAGAAAATATTCGAATCATTTCCATCGTAACGTTAAATGATGTAAAAAGAATTTGTAGAGCTCTGGATGAACCATCAAAAAATGATACATTACTGGATAAGAACAGTCATATAATTTCTGGTACCGTAGTTATGAAAGCTAAATTACCTGCCAAAGAATTGTACATGTCAAAATCGAGATATATGCCTGGTTTGTTCGAATCTTTTGCTTGTAAAGATAAATTAATTTATAGTTTTAAAAGCTAAATTACTTGCAAGATTTCATTTAAATTCTTCGTTTCTTTTTTTAATTCCAGAATTTTTCTTAAAATCGAACTACAACATATACTATTCAACAATATATATATGATAAAGTATCTATTTTCTCTAGGTGTTATGGTAAATCAAATAAAACAGCAAAGCACTGATCCGGCGAAACGATCAAATCTGAAACCAAATCCGGCAAGATCAGCAGTACAGGCTCGTTTTGAATATGCTTACGGTAAGTCTATTTCGTTTTTTTCCTTATTTTTTGTAGAAATATTCTCTTACTTAGAAACCTAGAATAATTAACAAATCAAATCACGTGATTCCATTATGGAATGAATTATATTACACAGACTACAAAATTGTAATGAATTTAGACATATAAAAAATTCATTGAAGGATATATACCATCATTTGGCGTCCGGAAAAATCCATTAAATATAAGTACAAAACCATCCGGAAGAATTGACTGGACTGCAAAGTAAGTTTAAACTAAACAATAATATTATTCCTTACTTATTCCAAACTGTTCTCATAAAATAATGTAAATCTTCCGTCTTCCCTAAATATGGATCAAACCACCACAGTTTTTGCTAAATTCTTTATGAATTTTTATGATACGCTTTTATAGATATATCCGACATTAACTACGTGAAACGATAAATATTAATAATAATCTGGATGCCTTATCGAATCATCGAATGTCACTAATTCAGTCATTTTGTATTCGTGCGATTGTAGTATGCTACATAGTAAACAGTTTAATTTATTAATAAATATTTTGCGCGATTGATAAGTTATTCCAAAAAATAAAAATATGTACAAAATTCTTTTCAGAATAAATTTTTGGAAATTTAAGAAAAATGTTTCAGCCTTGTATCATCATCATCTTCAAAAAGATTTAGCATTATTTAGTTCTCTCTCCTCTATGTTACAAACAAACTGGAAAGAGAGACAGGATAATACATCGAAGATTAACAGATCAATTTATTATATTAATTCGTTGTAACGAAAAGAAGGCAGTTATGGTAACTATCACATTCTATATGTACACCTTCCTAAATGTACTTAGAACCTGAAATACGTTTTGATTTTGATTTTGATTGGAAATATAATTTATTTCAAAAGAAACGTACAATAATTAGATCATTCAATATGGAAAAACCTGCAGAAGCGATTTGAAGATGTCGTAGGACGGACAATTTCATTTTTAAGCATTCGATGAATTAAAAAAAGAAATCAGCAAATAAATTAGGCAGTAAACATATTGCAAAACATACGTACATTTTCTTACACGTAGTTTAATCTCGCTGCAACGTTCAAAGTAAATTATTAATGTTATAAGAAAGATTATCAATAAGTTAGAAATCAACACTTTGCTTCTAAAAAAAAATAAAAAGATATGTGAATGAATTTGAAAGGGTGAAAAAATCGAGAAACAAACGAGAGACATGTAAAAACTTCAACTGAAGGACATTAAGCATTCAATGATTACAAAGTATTCCAGAATACTTTTAAAAAAAATAACATCTAAAAAAGATTCTCAGTATGTTTATAAGTCAATGAAATATTACGACTTTGTCCCTTCCAAATATGGGACAAAAAGAAAAAATCACGTCGGATGGAAAGAATATTTCCAATACAAAACTATTCTTCTAATAGTAAGATAACATGACCATAAAGTAAAAAAAGTTAGGCACTAAAAAATGAGAACGACTGTATATTTTTTAGATTTGTTTTCGAATTGCTCTATGCTCGGAATAAATATATTAGTTTATGCGATATTTGGCTGAAACAACTTCTTTCATTTCACGAAGTCGCTCAGCGTAATCTTTCGCCTGGAAAAAACGAGTTAGATGAAATTCGGGCCAATTTTTGTAAGACCAAAGAATGAGCATGATAAATTTTTCATTGTGTACGAAAATACAACTTGGAGTATTTTGAAACCAATACCTTGAAATATCAAAATGTGGAAAAAATATAACGCGAGAACAATTATTATAAAAACTGCAGAAGATTTTTGCTGAGATCAAAAACATACGTCAATTACATTTTCTGTATCCGGAATTCCAAGTGAAATTCGCGCAGCGCGTCTACAATCCACATCTTTATCGGAAAGTAACGCTTCTAGACTATGATGTATCATTGATGAGTCACGTGAGCCAAAGCGAAAAGCGTATCCACCGCGCGTTTTTGAAAGAGACTGTAAGAATGCCAAGCGTACATTTGCTACTGCTGAAAATTTAAATTTATTGGTTGTTTTCAAATATATGGAAAACTCCTGTTTGCAACTTCATATATATATATGCTGTCACTAGATATATCTGAAGTTGAACTTACAATCTCTGGCTAGCCTCATCAAATCATTCAGTAGCATTGATGAAAACAGATCGTAGTTTAACACCTCATCTTCCAGAATTTTTTCACAAAACAAAGCAAATCTAAAAATAAATCAGGATATTTTCGAGTAGAACTAAATGAGCTCTATGATTTTTCTTTGCATGAGAAAAGCGAATGAAAACCTGCTGAGAAAGTAATTTATAATTGGGTAACTCACGTTTGCCTTCTTCGCCAGTTCATTGACCGGGCAAATCCTTTTACAATGTCAGTGATAAATGATTCCGTGATCGGAATTCCGTAGCCATCCATACAATCCGAAGTCCATTCTTCGCTTATAAATTTTCTCAATATCCTTGTCAGTAGCACAGTTGCCTCTTTTCGTACATCTGATATCCTGTCTGAAATATATCAGATAGTTTCAAATTTTTATTGGAAATTTATTGAATATTGAAATTTACATCATTTCAATAAATTATAAGCTGTAATTGTTCTTCCCTTAAGCAATCAAACAACTTTTTCAGTTGCTCAAACAAAAAGTCAAACAAAGAATATTCATAAACAGCAACAGCAACTCCGTCTAACTACCGATTTCTCATTTTTCTACTGGAAATTAAAAACCAACCATTAGCTAACGTTAGAGCTATAGCGGCCAAATATTCATTAATTTCATGTATGTCAAAAAGATCACACAGAAGAATGCACTGCCTGAAAAGATGAAGAGTGATTTCAGAAAATAACAAGAATTAAATTCATAAAAAAAAAAAATAAATGAAAAAATCACTTGAACCATCAGCGTTATTTTAGCAAAGAAATATGAACAAATTTACCTAACATATATATATCTATATCTCCAGTTACGTCCATTATTGATATTTGAATGCAAAAAATTTGGTAAGAGTGATACTAACTTTCGCCTTGTAGTAGGCGTTACCAACTGAAAAAAAATGAATATCAGTTTTTTCTGTTTTATACGAGAATGAAGTTTAAAAACGCGTTTAATCTAAATACAGAACAATTGAATTTAATTAATTAAATAAAGTGACCAAAAATATCCCGAAAATTTTACTTTTTTTTCATATTCAAGCTTTTAATCCTTGACCCGACAATAATGTTCAGTAACCATAAATTACCTTAAAAAAGTCGTACAAATGATTCAATAATCCAAGTTTCACATCTTCTATATCTTCCATGAACCGTTCAAATATGGGTACTAAATGAGCATCCGCATTTTCCTCTCCAATAATTGCTGCAATTTCGTGGATTGACAGTGCCAACATATGTCGAATACGCCACTAAAACCATTTTGAAGTAAGGACTATAAATGTAAACACAGCTTATCTTCTTCATAATATAGCTTTCCTTACACTCATTAGAGTTGTCAGTATCGCCTAATGAAAAACAATGAAATTTGCGCAACATACTTGATATACACATCGAAAAAAAATTGAGAGTTTATTTTTCGAATCCATAATAACAGATGAATCGCGTTTACTCATAGTAAAATAAAAAAATATTCGAAAAGCATGAATACTAAAGAAATATGCTTATATGTGCCTAATACTCATATTAGTCCCCTAAAACTCTATAATGATAAATGAAAGAGATCATAGAACACGTTCCTTTCCAACTTTGACGCATAACTTCGACAAAGAAGCTTTTAGAAAAACTGCAAAAATACCTGCATATCTGATGCCAATTGCTTGTAAGTACCCATGATACTAGGCCAATTGTTGCGACCAAGAGTAAAAGCAACGGCCGGGAAGCTGTAGGCACAGTAGCGACTTATTTCACCATCGACATCATTACACGGTGAGATCATGTGCACAAAGCTATCAAGTAAAATTTGTGGTATCGCTATCTGAAATTTTTTTTACTGAAATTCAAATACTACTTCTCAAGTCAACAGTTCGGCTCTTAATCAAACATGAGGAATACAGAAATGAAGTATGTTGAAGTAAAATGATGGAGCGGATAACCGTCACACATGAATGTAAGGACGGGAAGATGTATTATGAAACAAATACTTTTGAAGTGGTAAACCAATAATTTGCCAAAAATCGAACTTCATTTCTAACACTGATGCCTGAAGATGTCGCTTGCTCATTTTCGTCATCAACAAAACCGACTGATGAATCCATTTCAGACAAAACCGTAGCAGTTTCAGATATTTGATCCGGAATTACATCCGATTTCTTCAAATCACCCTCTTCCACAATATCATTTACAGTTCCTAAATCCTGAAAAGTTTACAAATTAGCTCGGCGCTTGCTATTTGAACATTGATAATAATCAGCACACTTGAATTTGTGTGAAAACTAAAAAGATAACGCAGAAAATAAAAAGATTTGATATTCCATGAAACAAAAGCATTCATTTACAGTATATAATAAGTAAGTTATAATTTAATAATGACAAAGTTATTTAATAAGTTTATGCTTTCTTTCTATCATTCCTGACTGTACATAATGTGCTAAATTTTAAAATTACTAAGAAAACTAGAAGTCATAATAAGTCCAAAAAAGTGATCACCGCAACTGGATGATATGCAGAAGTTGAGAAGTTGACAGGTTGATTTTATTTAATGCAACCAAAATGAAGCAATAAATTTATACATAACATCGACAAATTAAAACAAAAACTCACATTCATTCTGCGTTCTGATGCATCATAAAAGAGATCTGAACGACGTTGAATAAATTCAGCTATAAGTCCCTTTACATTATTTTTTTCCTTTTTATTATTATTGTTGTTATGATTGGTAGTCGCGCTTTTTCCATATGACTTTATATCAATGTCAAAAGAATTCGCTGACCAATATATCAAAGGACAATAAATCCTTATATCATCATTTATTTGCGATGGTTCCTGAAAAGTGAAAGTTAAAGAAAATTTTGTGAATTTGGAAAAAGTTCTGACTAGTGCTTACTCAATAACCTTTAACGTGTTTTTTGAACAGATATTAGAAATTTCTAAACTTGAAAAAAGTTTTCTGAACCAAACTGATATTTCGGATTCAGCTTAATTCCATTTTATTATTTCGGATCCATCTTATCCCCATTTATCCTTTCGCGATTCAAGAAAACCGACTATGGTGGAACTTCAAACAAATTTCTTTTTAGAATTTTTGGTCTTCTAAAGAAAAAAGTTTACCTCAAAACAAATTTCTATATCGTCGTCTTCAGCATCCATTGGACACGGCTCTTCTTCAGTGTCGTCCATGTCAGCATCTTCTTCATCACTACTTTCATTAATATCATCAGATACCAATTTTGTTAAATCAGAATGTGTTGAACAAGATGCCGCCATACCATTTTCAATATCCAAATCCATACTAAATGAAAGAGAAAATACTTTTACAAAACTATAGGTTTCAAGCTGTTTAGGAATCCATGACTACTTTGAGATGATTTATGTTTACTGACAGAATAATGACGATTAAGATTAACGAATAGCTGATTATACTGCTATCCAAAATTATAATGAAAAAGCGTCAAAATTTGTATTCGCAATATCAATTGATACATGTATATTAATGGTTTGCAGTGTACCCGTGATCATTGCAATAAATTACGAAGCGACGTAATTGCTAGATACGCTAGCACAATGAAGATGCTTATTTAAAGAAGCTAAGAAATACCGACGAAAAATTACGTGGACAAGAGAGACTTACGAATCGAGAACAATCGAGTTACTTGACGCGACAGGATCATCTGACATAGGCCATGTTTCCCATACATCCAATAAGCAAGTTAATTCATTTAAAACATTACTGAAATTTCGAAACTAATTCCCTTTTAATGCAAAATAAGTCTTAACTTGACGTTACACTCAACTTCAGTTTCAATCATCAAACAGCAACTAATATGCCTATATGGACAAATTTCTAAACAATGTACTAAAATGTAATGTATTGTTTACATCTCTAAATGAAGTAATGAAATACCAAATGTACTAATAACCAAATGAATACAACTTCATTAATAACCTTTGATCCTGGGGTGATAATGAAGCTGAAGACTCGCCTGATTCAACATTCGCATTCGATTCCGGAAATACAACATCTGGAGGCAACTGAGAATACAGTTCATTTTCATCATCTTCTACAACTACCCCTTTACTTCTGTAATTATTTCGCGTGCTTTTCTCATTCAGCCATGTATTTTCGTCATTCTGCTCTATATCAGCTGAAAAAGGAGAATGTAAAACAATAAGTTTAGACAAATTCAAAATATAGGAAGCTTTTAAAAAAAAAGAATCATAATAGCGTAAACTAGCCAATCATATAAAATATCCGGCAATAAAAAGACTGAAGAAATGCGATTAAAAATTATAGGAATGATCTTGACATATTTAAATTTTGCTTTAAACAAATTTACATCAAATTTGAAAAAGAACTGTTTGTTCAAAATCAGTTCAACAATTTTTGAATAAATCCTATGCGTGGACTAACAATAATCATTAAAATAGTCCGAAAAAAATCATACCAATGCACGATGATGGAATATAATATTTTGTATGAAAGTTCATAAAAATTTTTCAAGAATAGCATGAGAAACTAACAATTTGCAACAAGCAGTCGGCCATCCCTTATTTCAAGGCCCACACGATTTGCATCAGCAAATGTTGCAATGAAGCGACCAAGCTGTTGAAAGGCCACATGAGTCACCTGCAACAACAAAATGATGAATGATTTTATGCTTATATCTCATGATTTCAAAAGCCTGTAGGGCAAACTAAAGTTTAATAACATTTTTCATAATGGTCACTTAGAAAAACAGTGCTGAAGTGCAGATACACACACACACACACACACACAATAAATCACAAGTAATAATTAAAACCTGAAGTGGAAAAGTTAATTTTAATGAAATTTTTAAACAACATTAGTGCACTATTTGAATGGAACATTCATCATTTATTTCACTTTCACAAAAATTCTTCCTCCCCTTGCACCTACTTTGAATGGAATGAATAAAATATCCCTCCATATTCAATAAAAATAATAATAACAGTAATAATAATAACAATGATAATAATAATAATAAAATAATGATAATAATAATATTAATAATAACAATGATAATAAATAATAATAATAATCATAGGCCTTCGATTTGTTAAACAACACAAATAAATTCAATTCCTCTCTGAAAAGATGCTGAATTGATTATGGATCGGATCTTAACTAATTTCAAGTAGGATTTATACTTTGCTGTATTTTTTTGGAATCATTTTGCTGTATTAGTTATTATAAATAATAATATTAATGACGATAATAATAATGATAGTAATAATGGCAATAATAATGATATAATAGCGGTAATGATAATGATGATAATTTATAATATATAGTAATAACAATAATAACAAATAGTTTTTGTTGATTAAAATTTATTGAGCAAATGAATTCTGTGTCTATCCTGAAATAATTGCTTGGGCAGGATCAGTCTATCAAATCGAAGCAAATTTATATGTGAAACAAAATAAATGTTTTGGGTAAAAAAAAAAAAAAATGAAAAAAATTACCCAACGCGAAGTATCATGAAGTAGGGTGACAAAATGTGGTGCAAGTTTGCATTCTTTTGTTTCCATTGTACACATTTTTGCAATATCAACAAATACCTCACATGATGATTTTCGTACACCCCATGCTGGATCTTCACTTAATGCTAGCAAAAATGGTACCGCAAACTGCAAAAATGAAAAAAGTAAGAAAATAAATGGAAGATGAAATTTTAAAATTTATAAAATCTTTAACGTTAGCGAAAAAAAAAATTAGATCGATAAAATAAAATTTTCTATGTGAATCTTTCCACACTTTCTCTCTCTCAAAAAATATTTTTTAATCATTTTTAAACACTCTTCACTCATTTATCTTCCATTTCGCTTATTTTCCGTCAACGTAATAATTTTCAAATATGCACAGAAAATTTTATACTAAATTTCTTTTACCTGTTCTGTAAAATTTCTTCCGAACATTACTGCCAATTTTCCCAAAATCATTACACATGTCTGAAATTCATGAAATAAATTATAGGCATATAAATAAATATATATATATATAGATTGTAAGAAATTAAATAATTAGCACATAAACAAACCACATACTCTCCAATAGCATTATCAATATTGTTATTTGATTAAAAATGACCAAATCACGAAATATAAAAAGTCCGGTTTTACATTTTAACACAGCTGCGGTATAGGTCTTAAGCCATTTTAAAGATCAAAAACGAGAAAAAAGAAACCAAAACAAAATACAAAATAAATGATATATCATAATAATATCTTATAACTTCAGGTACAGCACATATAACTACCAAATATGTAGAGGCAATGAATGTCAAGTTAAAAATTATATCTTGAAGGTAATCAGAAGTATGTTTCCCAGGTCTTCTATCAGATATAAAATCATCATTTTTTTTTTTAAGAAAATTGGCATTTTCTTCTGGCTAAATATAAAATTGGTGTAGGAAAAGTTAAAAAATGTTATTAACGCTTAGTAAGTTACAATATAAACTACTTTATTTGTCATAAAATAATTTAAAACAAGTAATACGCTTATTAGTTAAAGCTATTCTAGTTAAAATATCACTACCAACCAATAAACATCCTATATTAAAAGAAATCAATTTCATTAAAATTTTTCAAATTGTATTTGAATTCACAGATCCTCATAATTTCATTTCTATCACTCGTAGCATCAAATACCCAAGCCATCCAGTTATTACAAAAGTTGGTCAGTCTCCTCGGACAATTAAACGCTACTTGCATCAGTTATTACAAGAGTTGGTCAGTCTCCTCGGACAATTAAACGCTACTTGCATCACTTCATAACTATGGATATTTCAGTTTCAAATCTTTTACTATTCCCAGCTCTTGGATCTTTATAATTCGTTTTTTCATCCGATATTTTTATTCTTTTCGCAATCCTTTTAGGGTGATTTCCAACCATTAGAGACTACTTTGATTTTTCTATTTGTAATAGAAACTAAAAAGTTGAAAAAATAATAAATTGTTAATTTGAAAATAAAACTTTTTTTCAAAACTTTTAACGCATTGTTAAATTGTGAGTTTTTTGATCAACCTTATCATCGCCTTTCTCGCGTATCATCAACTGGATATCATTTCAATCTTTCAATCTTATTCTCATACTTTCATTTTAAGCAAATATTTATTCACTGTAATAAGCAACAAATCATGTTACTTATAATTACATTCTTGTTCACTTTAAATTTCATATCATTATCATTTATCAATGCTAGCAGATAAAGAAAAATATTTCATCTAACAATTCACTCATATCGTTCTAATAAAAATATTCCTCTGATTGCTTCCAATTTATCTTTTATATTAAAATTATCATTAACATATTACATTCATTTAATGCTATCCTAAACTCATAAACAATTCATTCTATCATCTATTGTTCAAGTGTTTAATTACTTGATTATTTAACTGCTAATATAATTCATCTAACTCTATCCATTGACTTTTGCTATGTAAAATCCACAAGCCACAACATACACACCGAATTCATCCTCAAAATATCATTAATCAATCTAGTCTAATGGAATAACACAGCTCACCAGTCTGTGATTTTATCAGCTAGAATTGTTAAGTGTTGCTTTTCAAGCTTATTTATGATTGTTTTTTTCTTTATCACTGAATATATTTCAGCGATCCCACCCAACTTACCAATCAAAAAAAAAAACCCAAATTATAACTTGCCTCATACTTAATTTTATCAGTTCAATTCTATTAACTGCATCAATAGCCATTTAATACAATATTTTCATGTCATGATAGATAAATAAAAGGTAAGATGAATGGATCAAAATTCAGAATATCATTGGATGCTATCAAGTCTATAATTTTTAGCATACCTTAAATTGCTTAAAACTTAACAATTGCTTGTGAATTTTTTTTTAATTCCAAACATCTTTCATATTTCATGCAACAAAGTTCTTATAGAAATGCTAGCAACTAACACTTTTCTAGCTTAGGTCTTTACAATTTCCACCGCTACAACATCTCAATCTTAGCTAGAAATTTGTTCCCTCAATTCTAGGTTACTTAATTTTAGCATCCAAAAAATACATCTCTCTCCTTGTTTCAACTATTCATATTCTTTAAGTGATTTGATAATATCCATATACTACTGATGCTATATTTTATTGTATCTTAAAATTAATTTTCATATCTTATTAATCTTTCTTTTCATTTATCCATAAATAATCTTTCTCATATTTCCACTTTTTCTTCAATCATTTTTGACATATCCTTCGTTTATAAGAATTTTATCACTAAATATTTAATCAAAAAACAAAAATTTTTTGAAAAGTTTGTAGATGAATGGGATACTTTTCCTATTTCATAAAGCTTTCATTTTTTCGAAATATTAAGCATGAAAATGTGCCAAATGCTTTTTCCCTCTTTTTTTTTTGTTTTTTTCTATATTTCAAATTTTTGTCACGCATATATCATTTGTTTTGCTACAACAATGCACTTTTCGTTAATTCAAATGCAAAAAAAAAAAAAAAATGCAAAAGAAAAAAAAACATTCAAATTTTGCAAAATTTATTTTAAAACAAAAAAAAAAAAAAATTTCCCTCAAATTAATTATCTAAGAAATTAATGATTAGCAAATAGATAGATCAATCTTTTCTTTCCTAATTTATTCTTATATATTTCAATGTAAAATTTAATTGTTGTATTAATGAATGAATTAATGTTAAGTCTATGTTTGTGCGTGTACAATTCATTCATTCTATGTAACGTCCCTTTTTTTTTTTCATTTTCAATTCACTAAATGGAAGTAAAAGAAAGGTTTCAAAATTTCGTAAGAAATGTTAGAGATCGGTGAGATAATTTTATTGCTTGAAGCTAACCCACCATCATCACACAACCACTTTGCCAATGCATTTTTCCTTCTTTTTCTTTTCTTTCATTTTTTTCACTTTTTTTTTTTTTTTTCTGACATAAAGTTAAATAAAATGTTTCGTAATGTATATGATATACATATGTATAATTAATGTCATGTTGAAAAATTTTGTCCAAAGCATTGCAAATGAATGAATGACCTTTGACTTTTTGCCCCATTTCCATCCATCCATCCATCCATCCATTCATTCATTCATTCAGTCTATCACTATTACTAACTAATCCTTCCTTCATTTACTACACACACACACACACATAAACGAAGTAGGAAGTAGTAGTAGTAGAAACACCTCTACTCTTTTCTGGCGCAAGCTCAAATTACGAAATAATCTTTCCCAATTTTTCCCACATCATATCGCTTTTATTCTACTACTTCTTTTCATCCCATTTTTTCTCACTATAGCACAATATGAATGAATTGAATTTAACGTTGAAACTGTCATATTAAAAAATAATGAAGCAATACACAATTTGCTTCCTTTTGGCACATCAAATTTTTCAAAAATTTTTTCAGTTTTTTTTTTTTTTTTAAAACTTATCTCTTCTTTTATATTTCCTTCCTTCCCTCTTTCTCGTAACATCTTACATTAAAATGCATTCAAATATAGAAGATCCAAAATTAACATGATATTATCACATTTCTTATGAATCAATCTTCCGCATTAGTGATAATTTAATAAATATGAAATGCATAAGTTGCCGCCGATAGCAATTCGCAGAATTCCCACAACACAGAAAACATATCATTCGCAGAGAATTGTCTTTTTTTTTTGCTTCTTATATTTCTTAATTTATACAGTTTCTATTTTGCATTGTAAAACTTTTTCCTTTTTTTTTTTAAACTATCATATTTGTAAAATTTTTAGAAGGAGAAAATAAAACTTTTTGCATTACTTTTCGGATATGAAATGCTGTATCTTGCAATAATACGCTATATTTGCCGAGAAAATTTTCGAAAATCCATCTCTTCGTTAACGCTTCTGGCCATGTGACAATTTTGCAGAGAAGCTGAAAACATTTTATCAGTATTATATATCCATCATGTTTCTCACACTACAACATCTATTTTTTGTTTATTCTTTGCTATTTCCCTCTTTTTTTGTTAGAAATTTTATTTCTCACAACAATACGACAAAACAAATTGTTTCGGTAGCTTGAGGTAAATTTCCAATTAGCAGCAAAACCGATGAATAATAAATACAAATTTCCATAGCATGAATATAAATCACACATATCACATCCCCATTATATAGTTAGCTTAACAATTAAATTCTTGACACTTTTTATTTATCAATCAATTCAATTCAAAAACTATTTGTTTAAAAAAGAATTTTGGCACAAAAGATATTGACACTATTCAGTTATGTGTCACTTATACAAAAAAAAAAAAAAACATCAGCTTTACAATTTGAAAAATTGAATGAGAAAATGATAAACAAGCGATAGGTATAGGATATTTTTAAAGATGATTATTGTATATATATACAATAATAGGAATGAACAAAAAAAATATACGTTCTTTTGATGAAATGTTCAAATTAAAATAAATAGAATACAAAAAATATTTCTATCATATACAATATACTGATAATAATTTTTGGAGATATTTTATGAACAAACTAACAAATACAAACATATATATATATACTACTTAAATTCTAAAAACATCATTATTTTAAGACATGATCATCATATCTTACAAATCATACAAAGTTCTACCAAAATTTCATTTAATAACAAATATAAAAGAAAGTAAAGCAGTAAATTATTTCCCATGATATAGTGTAAATAATGAGTCACTAGAATAATAATAATAATAGGATGAAACCGGATACTAGATTAAGCTTGCTGAATGCATATTATATGATGAATGAAGACGACAAGCGCACAACACATCAAAGCTGGCTGTGATATGAATTTCATTTAACGACACATCACTGACCACTTTGACGTGTTGGAGAAGTCCTTTTCGACGAATTCTCGAAAAAGTAATCATAAGCAGAATGTTGTCCAGCATTTTCTCCAAGGGAAAATATGGCAATAATTTCAGAAATTATAAGCAAGTAAACTTCAACAAAAACAAGTTTGAAATTTACAAATCATTTTACGTACAAGCAGCAAATATCAATAGTTACACAAAATGCGCATTTAGGTAAAATGTAATAACAATATGCAATAAGTCAAACAAGTTAGTGACAAATTATAATAAAAGTATTATCAAATAATTCAACGGAAATATTTTCTCTCCAGGAGCACAGCAGGATACTATTCAATAATCAACCAAACTCTCTTCTTCACAGATAAACACATATCAGCAGTTATGAATAGAAATAATTCATCCTATAGCTCAGGTTTATTTACAATTTCAGCTCTCTTAACATCAAATCATTAAATCTCATCTAAGCAAAATACCAACATTGACTTCTATATCATCAATCTAACTATATGAATCATTCAACAATAATTTCAATGTTATTTAACAATTGTGTGAATAGTTTTTCAGCATACCATTAACACAGCATTGTCTATATAACTTAGACAAGACTTCAGAAAATTTAAACAAAAAAAAAAAAAAAAAAATCAACACAAATTACAAATGTATGTGATTTATACATACCTTTCAACGCAGAACAGCAGCAAAATAGCAAATACATCACGGCTCACGTTAATAAAAAAAAGCAATGGAACTTGGCGAGAAAAAAAAGAAACAAAATCACTTTTGATAAATTTACAGCAAAAACACAACAATGCGTGGTTAACGACGTAGTGATTGGTGAAGAATTGATGCATCTCAGGTAGTAGTGTTAAGAAGTTTAAACATTTTTTAGCAAGTATATATATATATAACACTATTATGATACAAATGTATATATTAAAAAAAAATCATTTACAACAAACATATATTGCTATATGCCGCCATACATATATTCTCGCATATATCTCTCAGTTAAAGACCGATACAACTTCACTTCATCATTATTCATAAGCTATTAATTATATAGCCAAAACAGTTAAGAGAGTTTCCCGAATCTATAATATCACTCTATTCATACTACACTAAATCACTCTATTCATACTAACTAAATCACTCTATTCATACTACACTAATTGATTTCACCAATCAGTTCATCAATGAAAAACCGAAAGAAATGTAGAATTGAAATGAGACTGAAAAAATAAAAAAAAAAAAAGGACAAAGACGTGAAGAAGAAGAGTAAATGAGGCGCCACGCTATTTGCTTCCCGAGAGACACCTGTCGTATCCTTTCTACACCATACACTTTCAAAGCAGCTGTGAAATGATTGATGATAGATGAGGGACGAACTTTTTGTTCTCCCGTAAAGCTTCCCTCCTCCATTGCTACAAAATTTTTCCTCTTCTATACTCTTCACTACCACTACTACTACTACTACTGCTCCTACAACTGCTACTACTACTGCTTCTTCTACTACCAATACTACTACTACTACAATGAGTATCATCCAGTCGAATACATAATACATTTCCTTCACATGACAGTCTTTTAACTATAAAAAGGAACAATGCTTTTTGTCTCTTTTGATTTCTTTCACATCACATATATTATCCTATCTCATCACATTATATGACCATCATTCTTCTTTCTACAACTCAACAATTCTCATTCTTCCAATACTTAGTACCAAATGGCCATATTTCCATCTGTTCGTTACTATTACCCTGACCTGAATAAATATCTAATATGGTACATAAAAAGAAAAAAAAAAGAAACCAGTGTATCATAAATTATACATTATATGGGAAATATAGGATTATTTCGCTATCACTTCTTTTCAAAAACAAATTCCTTTTTTTTTTACTCATGCAAAAAAAAAGATGAAGAAAAAATTATCGAAGAGAAGCTATGAATCGTTTTTGCTGTAATCGCTAAAATTATCAACATAATTCTTATCAATACCACAATCGCTACCATTACTATCAAAAATTCTTGGCATTCATCCCAAATTCCAATATCACTCAACAATATAATTATTATTGCTACTGTACTACTCTATATGTATCGTCACTGGTACTACCATCTCAAGCAATAAGAGTCCAATGCGAATAATGCTATTTCTGCAACTACCAATTCATCCTTGAAGAAATCATCTACATATGTTAAGGGAAAGACATCAGATTTCTACACCAATAAAAATGAATGGCAGCAAGCATCGGCCGTTTCTGCCTATCAACTATCTTCTTTCGGATGTTGCCCCTTTGAATAGGTAGAATCATAGTTGCAGGAAAAACACTGATCTATTCATATCAGATATCAAAGATCTTTACAATTTTCTACTACTAATATCTTACGCATACCTTAAAAGGATTAAATCGTGTTCTGAAAGCTAGTAAAATGGTACTTCATCCTACTTAACAGAAAGCTTTGCAATTCAAAAAGAGGATAAAGTGTGAGGTTATCTTTTTTACTAGCAATTAATCAATCTGTTACTCAGCTAATCAACTGTTTACTTCCTATTACTTAAAAACAGTGACTCGACAATATGTGGTAGAATTTTGCACATTTTAACCATATTTCCCACTTATATAAAGTGGTAAATAGCATCGGCATCAACATCAATTACGATTGAACTGTTCACAATAATTAATTAGTAGCCAAAAAATAATTTGCCATAAAAACCATTTTTAATAACGTGCATATGGATAACTTCGGCTTGAAACTATAATTTCGTACAGCAAAACCAAGCAAAAAAAAACAAAAACAATCAAAATCTCCCCTCTCCATAATAGATTGCAAGACGACTTCAAATTCAAAATTCGTTTTCCAGTTCAAAGCTATCCAAGCAAAAGGATGAAGCTTAATTTGTTAATTACTTTACTTGCTATGTATCAAGAATGGAACAATAAAAAGATACAGACTACAACATTTCTAATCTCCATTAACTTAACTTCAGCAAAAAAAAAAAAAAACCATTAATACCAGTATTAGCAATGGCAGAACGAAACCGTATCAGCATTTGTTTTTTGCGACGCATTGATTAGCCACATCAGCCAGCGTATATACGCACAATACAATAGTAGATTTAGCCAAGTAATGAAGTTTAATCAAGTAATGAAGCTGTCGGCCAAGTTTATTCCGCTTATTTTGGACGAATTTACAGTTCGGTGTGGAAAGGATGATTATGATAATTGCAAGAAGGGGGCGTCGCCGTGATACGAGGCGAAAAACAGAATAGTGATACGACCTTCAAATTCTAGCGTCTCACTACCCATGTCTTTCACCACCGATACACAGCATGCTCCAGATGGTATAAATTGTTTGTCAAATTACACCCCTTGGGACACTTTCCATAAATTAAACTTCAAACCAAAACTTAATACCATGCACTTCTCCTAGCATTTCCCAAATGTCTACCTGAATCTTAAAGTATGATTGTGCATTAGGAAACCTGCCCGACAATGTGAAAAAAAAAATCCTCTATTCTATCACAAGCAAACATAAAGTACACTGAAAGACATGTAAACTAAAGACGCAGGAGTGTAATTTGATTTCAATGCTTCAAGGACTTGTAAAATAACAAATAACAAAAATACTCGCACCAAAAGTGGATCATAACTTCCTCATGCAGCTAACACAATCTCCAATACAATTTTTCGAATAGCTTAAAAGTTTCATATAACATTTGTCTACAAGCAAACACGATATGATAATTTTATGTGAACAAGATTGAGATTGAAATATGATAAGAACCACATTCAATTTATCAATACAACAACACACTTCATGAATGAAACAAAAGTGAGCAGTGAAAAACAGGAAATTATCCAGAATTTTTAGAAATTTCAACTACATATCCCATTAACTATTACCAGTTATTGCTATACCATGTTCTGCAGAATAATTTAAAAAGTGCTTGAAGCAAATGAACAAAATAATTTATGGGAACTTATAGTTAAAGCAATGGGGGGTCCCGGTAACCCCTGGATATCATTCCTTTGATAAAGCATTGCACATAAAGTACATGAAATATGAGCTCTAAAGATCATATACACCACAGAAAACGGAATAAAACAGAATCAGACAATAATAATAAATGGAATTGAAATTATGTAACTTTCATAGCAATCATCCCATCAAAACTTTTGCATTTCATTAAGAGATTAAGGAATAACATTGAGAGATGACAAAAATTAGCAACTAACCATTAGCGATTCCAACCGTTGGTCATCAGAAATATAATATGAGCAATCAGATGAGCAATAGCAATGTCTGAATAGTGTAGGACAAATCACATTTTGCAAACTTCCTGAAAGAACTAAAACTAAATGTAAGAAGAAGAAGTAGAAGTAGAGAATTAGTACTATAGAAATTCACAAAAATAACTCATATAATAATCTTTTTTTCACAAAACCAAACAATGGAATATTATCAAATAATCTTTTATAAACCAAAAAAAAAAAAAAAAAAGATTGTAATGACGACATGAATTGAATGATACTTCATAGATAATTACTAACAAAAAAAAAAAAAAAAAAATAAACAATCAATCAATCAATTAATCTAATTAAACACAATGAAAAGTTGAATAGAATAAAACATTGAACTGAAATATGAAACAAAAAAAGGAAAAAAAAAAAGGAAAAGATAATGAAATAATAATGTAAATATTATTATAAAAACAAAGTAAAGTAAAATTAATGTATAAAAGTGTAATAATAATAATAACATGTAAAATGAAAAACAACAACAACAATAACAATTCTATCTGTTTGATCATTGCTGTAATAAAGAAAAGGGAAAGAAAAAAAAAAATGACCCATCAAATGAAATGAGAATGAACCGTTGATAAAATTGAAAATGAAGAGAAAGTGTTGCTACTACTACTATTGCTGCATGTATAGATGATTATGATGATAGGTATCCGTGTAGAAAAATAATTGTTAGGTAAATGGCAAACAACAACAAAGTTGCAAGATTTAATAGAATAGAGAAAATTGAAGAGTATGCATGTGTGTGTGTGTGTGTGAATGGTTGAAATGAATGGATAGATAGATGGATCAGATCTGAAACTTTCATTGCTTACTTGCAGCTGTCACGTTGACAAACATGATAATATATATATATTGATAGAGGAAGAAGAAAAGAGAAGAATTACTGTCAACTTCTTATTTCATATACATACAATAAATTATTTCAAAGAAAGCTAAAAAGAAACACTAGTAATTGTTTTAGGAGGAAGAAATGAAGCTCATATAGAAAATAAAAAGGAGGAAATAGGAGGATATGATGATGATAATGATGATGATACATAGTAATGTCGGAAGAATAGAGGTCATAGCGTGACAAAATTATACATAAGAAATAGAAACAGCTATATTTTCTTGTCCATAAGATAACACAGAAAGCAAGAGAAAGAAAGAAAAAGGTCAAGTGAATGAATGAATGAGTCAGTGAAAGTTAATGAAGTAGTAAGAGTAGATAGATAGATAGTTTGAAAGAAAGATTCAGATAGAGTTTTCGGGTATGATATGATGATGATGATGGTAATGGTGATGGTGGTGGCCAAATTCTTCTTCTCCTATAACATACCACCAGCAAATAACATTCAATAGGCGACCATTTTGCACATGGCATTGGCATAGGAAAAGAGTGAATGTTGCAGCCAACTCAATGGATACAGCAATAGTTAAAGCGACAAGTTCGGGGACCTTCAGGAGGGTTAAGGAATGATGGGGTAGGATAGGATGGGAATGGCGAGAGGAAAGGGGTGAACTATCAAAACCCAACCGAACCCAACCCAACCTATCAGTAGCAGCATCCTCCTGAATTATTCACTAAGAAGCAACATGACCCTCCCTCCCTCCATCCCTCCCTCCCTGCTTCCTTTCTTCCTTCCTTGCCTTATCCCCCCCTCCCTTGCCTACCTTTCTCTTTCTCGCTCCCTCTCTTCCAGTTAGTTTTTTTTTTTTTATGCCTAACAAGATGTAAGAGTAATGAAATGATAAAATAACTAATGCATCATACACTAAAGAGATGAATGAATCTCTAAGGCGTGGCATATTTTTCTTTTCCATCCTTACTAACATATTTATATAACAAATATTCCCATCCTTCTTTCATTCTTTTCTTTATTTCTTTTCCTGCATTTCTTAAACAGAAGAAGAAGACAAAGAAGAAAAGAGTGAATGAATGTTTATTTAGTAAATTGCAATTTTATAAAGAATAACAGAGAATGAAGAGAATACAACAGACAATGAAGAGAGTGCAGAGAGTGCGGTGGGACAAAGAGAAAATGAGAAAAAATATGGTTGGCATTTTTGGCATCATACAAAAAATGCCATTAAGACATTGCGAAAAACATGGCAATTCTCTCACTCTCACTCTCACTCTCACTCTCATTTAGTTGCACGTATTTCGCCCTATCAATCGTGCATCCTACCTATTTACCTACTTATTTACCTATCTATCTACTATCTATCTATCTACCTACCTACCTATCTATCTATCTTATACCTTCTTTCCCTCTTCATTCATTATTGCAAGGATTATTTTTGACTATTTTCAATAAGCTCCCTCCCTCATTCCTTTTTTTCTTTCCCTCATACCTATACTTTTATCGATTGGTGGTTAGTTGCAATAAGTGAGAGTATAATAGCGACGATTTCGCAAAAAAAAAAAAAAAAAAAAAAAAACTTTGTAATAGAAACAATTTCAAAAGCCCGGAAATACCAAGTACAGCAATAATATGAAAGCGATGTTGGAATGGAGTACAAAGAGGGATGGACCAAAATGAATAAAAGAAAACACGTGCAACTAGTAAAGATGGGAAATACCTCGAGGGGAGGGGGGGAGAAATGCCTTGACAATTGCCTTAAGCAAAGGATGCTGCTTATTGTTATTTCTGGCCTTTTTAATTATCTAAATTGAATTCATTTCAAAGGCCAATACAAGTAATCTCTCAAAGCTTTTCTTTCCTATTTTTCACTACTATATTAAGCTTACCCTATATTTGTAACCCTACAAACCAGTAATTACTATAAAATATCCATCTATTTTTTTGCTCTGAATATAAGATGCCTTACTCATCATGTACATATGCTAAAATTGAAGTAATTAAAGGAATTTATGTGAGAAAAATGCTATCATTTGTAGAGCTAACATACCTTACCAATTTCAAAAAAAATTTTTCCTTATCCTACCATAATATCCATGAAGATCTCACGTATCCATTAATATCTTACATATCCATCTCAACAAATCTGAATTTGATGTTGCATCGGAACTTGTTCCAACAACAACAACAACCTAATGCTATTTATTTTACGACCAGCGCAACCATCACAACAACTATGGGTTAAATCATCACAATAAACTATTACTTATCTTCATATCTGATAATAATATACACATATATATATATATATGTATATGTATAAATAGGTACTTACAACCATAGTAGGATCAAATTATGATCAAAAAGTTTCGCTGGTCAAAAAATATCTCTAATTGCATAATTGATATACTCCAAACTTCTTGCAACAGTTTAGCACTCATCAACATTTCATTACAAAACATAGCAAAAGAATTAACGAAATAAACAAATGATATAAAAGAAATTGCCATGAACTTCTAATCATTTCACCTTCCAAAAAAAAATATTCAAACTATTCATTTTAAAATATCTTTTTTCGCTATCCCTTCTGTATAATTTGCCTACTATTTAAAAGAAAATAATATTTTCAAAAAAAAAAACGAGAAACATGCCAATGGATTGACTGATTTATTTATTCCCTTTCATTTTCTATCTGTTCTATTTTAATTAATTTATTTTTTTTTTTTTTTGAAAGAAAAACAATGACTAAAATATATGAACTATTTGTTTACTCGTAAAAAAATAAAAAAATCAAATCTTAGGAAAAAAAATTTTTTTCCTATCACAAAAATAAAAAAAAACAATGTTTATGATATATGTATAATGGCATCTCACTAGACCTCACACAAAGTGTCGTTGCTATTCATTCCTATGTGTTAGTCTCATAACTAAAATCATTAAAATTTAAGGTAAAAGAATTATATATAATACATACATACACACACACACACACATATGAACATGCATAGTTTTTTTAACATTTCTTTGCTTAATTCTATGTTAGAATTGCAAAGATTTAAACTTAAAACAGAAATGACAAATTTTTTTTTGCTGCTAACCGATAAATGAAATGCATCATTGGAATTTGTTTTGAGATATGAATTGGACGAGAAAAACAGGGCGATATGTACTTGCGGCAAATACTTTTTAGACTATTGAGGCATTTTTTTGTTCATTCATTTTACTCCTTCAGTGTAGCATATGTATAGCATTCTGAATTCTTTTCATCACCCTGTCTGTTGTTTACCTAATTAATTAATTGGGAAAAAGCACTTTAGTATTTTCCCAATGGCTCACATGAGAAAATAGTTGCGAATAGTGATCAATTAATTAAAAAACATCTTCTCATGATGCATTTATTAGTGTAAATTAGCTAGAAAAATATACAATAAAATGATTTAATATATCATTCTATATACTCATCTCTCTCTCTCTCTCTCTCTCTCTCTCTCTCTCTCTCTCTCTAGAAACAACTATAAATTTTGGAATCAAAGTTTTCAATCAAATAATTTAATAGAGAATGAAGAGAGGCTAAGAGAACAATATAATTAACCTCAATGAATAGAAAAAAAAAAGACAACAAACGACAAATGATATTTTTATTGATAATAATCTAATTCATTATTTAAAGATGTAATAAATCATTGAGATAAATTTACAAGCTTACCTTACCATACAAATTTTATATGAGATAAATTTATAATATATATTTAATTTAAAAAAAATCTAATATGAAAAATGCATACCTTGTAGTAGAATGCGTTGCTCAAGCAAAGTATCAATAGCACCAATCGCTGATTTACGTACCTAAAATTTATTGCAAATTGAAATTCTATATCATACATAGATATGATATGTTTAATCCTTTTTTTTTTTCCAAATTGATAATTTACATGTTTTCTTTAAAAAAAGAAAGGAATAAAGTTGACATTGATTTTAAATTACACAAATTTGTACTTGCAGTACTTTTTTTTTAAAACATTATTTGAACAGATTGAAGAACTGAATTCGATACGAGAAAACAAACAAACTAAAACAACACAGCAATGAACAGGGAAGCAAAAGCCAAAACATCAACATTTGCTTATAATGTTATTTCCCAACGCTTTCTCCCTGCTCAATCATTAAACAGGTTAATACATGTGTTCCATCACATTCCTCAAATGCTTTTCTTTTCTAAGACTGATTATTGCAGATGTTGCAACAATAAATAACTATAACAACAAAAGAAAACAAGACTAATTTTGGAACAAAATATGGGCAATTTTTATACGAAGGAAAATATAATAAGTTTAATAAAGAAAAAAAAAAGTCAAAATGTAACAATAAATTAAACAGCAAGTTGTGGACTTACATGAAGATATAGTAGAAAGCAATAATATTCAATTTTTGAGAGTAAATTCTATTTCATATCAATTTAATATCAATATTATAAAAAGAAAAAAAAAACACTAACTGTAATTTCCCATGCACATTCCTTATGTGAATCTCTTTTACTTGGAAGAAATCAAGCAAAAAAGAGTTTAAATTTTCAAAATATCATAACAATTAGCAATATATATCTATGTATATAGGATATGGAGTATGAGTAAGATTACACCTAGTATTTTGAATTTCATCTCCTTATTTTTCAGGATAAAAACCTCTAATGGATGAAAATGTTTTTTGAAGCTCTTTGAAATGATTCATCATTGCTTCAAGATCAACCATACTTTAAAAATGACTTGTAAAACTTAGAATCTCCCTTTGTTCTCCAAACCGAATTCTTTACTACGAATTCACTTCATATCATGCATGACTTATAGTGATTTGGTTGAAAAAAACTCCAAAAATTTTGGAAAAAAATTCAACATCCTCAACAATTTTATAAATTCAAACGGATATTTTAGGCTTTTCTAAGAGATCAAAAAAGATATCCTTTTCTACATACTCATTTTGGTTCATATTATCCATCGAACGTCCAGATATTTCGATGAATCATCATCCTGATATATTAAATGGATTGAAACATAACTTACTGCTGTTTATTTCTGACCCTCAAGTAAATAATTTTATAAACTAAATATTTCTCTATCTTTCCTCGACATCTGGCATGAAATAGAATCCCCAAAACTTAACTACCAAACTTCTCTCATTCAAACAAGAATTTCTATTTGTTAATTTGTACCTTTAAAAGAACTTGAATACATTTCTGCTAATAGTTTCAACAAATTTCCATTTGACAATATAGATGAGACTATTTTCATGACTTTATTCGTTCCTACACTTATATTATTAGATGAACAAAATATTAACAAAACTTTTTGATCTCATCAATAATTGTTAGAAAAATATAATCACTTCATCTTATGTTATCATTATTATTAGATTTATCTTTTGATAGATGATCATAAATATGCTCTACTAATAATATCAAATAAAATTATTGCTTACTTACAATATTAATTTTACAATTTTTACTTCATTAAAAATTATCAAAATTTCATTTCAATCATTTCTAAAAATTAATTGTCCTTGATTTCCTAAAAATCCTTTTTTTATTTGTTCATCCAGATATAACTACTAACTAATAAATAGAAAAATGGGGACCGTTGTGGTTGATTGATTCTCTTTTCCCTTCTTCTTCTTCTTCTTTTTCAAGGTCAAAAAAATCTAAACTGCTAATATTATTGGTGCTTTTTTTTTTTTTTTTTTTTTTTTTTGCTTTGCAGCAGAGCTTTTACAGCGGAACACTGCACACAATTCAATTCAATCACCTAAAAAAAAAAACGGCCCACAAAAAGGACAAAAAAATTCAAGTCATTGCAATGAAAACGAATAGGAAAAGGCATCAAGGAAAAACGCGAAACAAAAAAAAAAAAAAAAAAAAAAACAAAAAAAAAAATGAAAATGCAAAATAGATGATTGTGAAGAGCATTTTTCTCTCTCCTCCCTCATTAAGCAGCATCTGTCATTTTCCCAAAGCCTCTACCCCCTCCCCCTACCCTTTCCTTCCCTTTGGTTCTTTCCTATGATGCAAATTATTAAATATTCAAAGCATAAATTTTACTCAATTTTTGAATTAATCAAAAAAAAAAATTCTCTCTCCTCAATTAGCTAACAACTTTAGCAATGCTTTTCTTGAAAGTACACACATTATCCACGTGCATTACTGTTATCACTACTACACTTATAGTAGTATCTTAGTAATTTCAATAAATTACAACAAAGTAAACTGATTAATCTATTGTGTACCTATTTCAACATCATTACACTTAACAATAATAACTACATTAAATACATTAAAACTAAAACAAACGCTTCAATTTGATTAAATTTGCAGATAGGATTTAAGTGTTATATTTCTTGGTATATTTTTTTTACATGTACTGTTCTATAAAAGTAACAGAAAAAAATTTCAACAATATATCAAATAGCAATGCCAATAAAACTATCTGATCAAATTGCAGCTAACTTACTTGGAAACAGGCTGTTTTCAAAAATTCTAAAGCATAGTTGGAAATTTAATGCTCCGAAAATAAAGTTTCAAACTTATAGTTATTCACTCCTATTTACATCAACTACATACGTTAACTACATAGTTTGAATAAATGAGCATAAGTTTTGAAAATAAAAATTTTGTTGAATCAGAGAGAAAACAATCAGTCTAGATATTATGATTCAAATGATATAAGAAATAATTGCAGTTTTTTTTTTTCCTTTCTTCCACAGAACAAGATAAGAGTACAATAAAAACTATTAATATAATTTTAGTAAAGACAGGCACACCGTTCAGAAAAAAGGAAAAGTATTGTGTTAATTTTACTGCAGAGACAAGAGAACAACATTAAAAAGAGAACAAGAGAACCGATTGCCATTACTGCAAAGCACCGACCTTCGAAGCTAACAAGAACCTGCTCATTTCCCGAGAACAATCTTGCTTCTACAGCATTATTGGGAAAAATTGCTTAGCAAGTTTTGGAATAGTCAACAATCACGAAAATTGTTTTAAGAAGATAATTGAACAACATAACAGAAAACGAAAAAATGGAATAAAGAAATGAGATTCAAATTTTGTTCCCAGGAAAGAAGAACCGATAAACCTTCCAAAAATACTATAACAAAATTTTGCTCATTTTCAGGAGAAATATCAGCTTTTAGTTATCTAAGACAAGATGTAAAATATAACAATTGACTTTAGATAATGACACTTACACTATCGGTGGCATGCTCCAGAGCATTCGCTAATAGCACTGGTAATACTTTATGGACTCGTTTCATCAGGTGTTCAACTGCCATAAATTCAACATACAATGATGGAACTTGTTCCACTAGCATAGCACATAATTTAGCATCTGCAATTCAAAAAAGATATATATATATATATGCAGAGATTAATATATACAAGTGAATTTCCCAACTCTAATAAATGAACTCAAACTTATGCCTTTCCTAATTTCGATCATGTTGTTTACGATAAAGTGAGCTTAACCAGGCAGTGTCAATACTATAAACTGAAATAAGTTTTGATAAGAGGAATAAACTGTTTATCCATTAAAAAGTGGACCCAGTACATATAATGCCGTAACCAACTAAAACCCTATCGACTTCAATGTTTTGCGTCGTAGAAGTCAATTTAATGAATTACAGTATTTTATAGAACAGTAAGTCTGAAATGGCTTTAAATAACACACATGAGATGAATTTATTGGCAGTATAAAATTTCGATGACGTTCGTAAATTTTTTTCGATGTTCATAAACATTCCATGTAAGATATTTCTTAACGGAAAACTCGTTAAGATAACAAGACAAAGACTGTGACCATTTTTTTCATTATTGAAAAAATACCTGTTTCTTTAGCAAATACATTTTCAATGAGACTAAAGACAACTTCGATTTCCCGTTGATCTTTTTCGATATTCAATGTCTGTAACATTTTTGACAGATCGCGGATTGCAATTTCCCTGGAAAAAGTTTCTGCTTTGACCAATTACACGAACAAAAGAGATTCTAAAATGACAATCAGATCAACAATTGAAAAGTAAGAAGCTCAAATTTACCAATTCCCAAAGGCTAAAAAATAGTTCCAATTTTTCTCAAAACAAACTATTCAAGACTCCTAATAACTCACAAGAAATGTCATTATGCTTACAAGGAAGCGTAAATTGATATACTAGATGATGAGTTTGGTTTTGTTCCAAATGCAGTATCCTGTTCATATCATAAAACAAAATTCTTAGTATTTAATCAAAAACTTATTTATCATCATCGAAAGCGAAAGAAACGTACCTATCGGATAGATTATCGCTACGTGCATATAATAAAAATGTGTCGTAGTGAAGTACTTCCATATTTTCTACTTCCATTCCTGGAAATATAAAAATGAAACATTTTATTTAGCAGAAAATTATTTGTAAAACATAATAACATTGTTAGCAACAGACCAAATCTGTTTTGGATAATGAAAATAAAACTTTCATTAATTGTACCCAACCAACCTTCGCTGAATTCATTTTCGCTAAATTCAATAACCATTTCGGAAAAATTAATAGCTGAAAATAAAAAAAACTTTCGCATTGCATTGTATTTATACAGCAGATTTTCTAAATTATACAAATCTTTCACCGATACAGTGATTGTCTTTCAGAGAATTTCTCAACTTAAAAAATACTTTAACAAGTATATTTTTGAACAAAAATACAAACTGATAATCTAATAGCTGCGAAAAATGAAATTACAAAATTTGATACAAATTTAATTCATATATGATGCGTGCTTTCGGGATTAAATATCCAGAATTAAATATTCTTGCTTCAGTTACGAAATTCGAAACGCTATGAGCTATGCTTATAAAAGTAAATCACAAAGAACAATGAGTCATAGTTTAGGATGAAAAGTGAAGAAATCGTTAATAATTAAATTGTTGTCATTTGTTATTTTGTTGTTTAAAATTTATATTTTAAAAATATCTTTCCCATACCTTTTCATTGTAAGAAAAAGGAAAGCTTTCTAGAACATTTTCTTTTTGTAAATGATTAGAAAATCTCACCGTATTCGCTTTGACTTTCCATAGTTTCATGTACAAATTTCAGTTCAAAAATGAGCTATACGTGCCAAAATTTAAAATAAATTAACAATTATTGATTCAAATCAGAACAAAAGAACAAATTTGATGCAAATAGTCCCTGAAAAATTTACTATTTCAATAACCCATAACCCGCCACTTTTCAAATCCACTCCCTCTTCCCTCACAACCACTAGCTATTGCGCTTGTTACCCGTTTAATCCCAAACGATATGAAAAAGTGATAAAATTCGTCCGTACGGAATGTTGGATTCGATGGATCGAACATAACATACACTGCTGGAGTAAAGTGTGTGAGTGCTATTCTTATTATTAAATCATCAAAAAAATTCTCCTTTTTATTCCTGTTTATATACACATAACATGTGAATAAATAATGCATTATAAATAGCAAACTAGAGATTAAATAAATAAGCCAAGTATCTAAAAGAGCCACAAAATTTTGGCTCAAAATTTTGGCTCATTCGAATATTTCATTCGCATATTTTACTTTTTTTTAGTTTTATTAATGGAATAATCATAAATGAGATAAATGTAAGTGATTGATTATCAGTGATAATATACTCTCGACAAAATTAAATTTAACTCTATCTTTACAATCACAACTTATCTTATTTTTAACTTAACCCCTTATCAATCAAAAATAATCACTTTTCATCCGTATTATTATTGGTTATTTTGGATGAGTTAACAAAAAGATTACTAGTTAGGGGTCACTATTATTACAATTATACTGTATTCGCTGCTAATATTGAATATAATAATCATACATTTCTTTTAAGTTTATTATTAACGTATCGTAATTGTTATGTCAATTTGTAAACGTCATTTTATCATTCATTTTTTTCAATGATTATTTCAAAATGATTATTTCTTACTTTTACATTATATCTTTAGGAAAATTTTGGATATGCGTGTAATGTCAATGTAACATTTAATTATTGCAGAAAAACAAATCATTTTAAGTTATATTTGAAAGTTTACAATGATAAATTTTAAATAAATTCATTATATTTTTCATTATGTTGCATAAAGTTGTCTGTTGAAGGATTGTATCAGGATTGGTTGTACCAATTGAGGAAGATTCTTGAAGAAGAAGAAGTAATTATTCTGAAATAAATCAAAAGAATATGGTAGTGATCATTGTGCATTACAAGCAATTGTTGGATAGATTAAAAATTGCAAAATCCGGTTCGGGAATATTCTTGCCACAACTTCTCTCAAAGTTTTTTTTCATTGCGCATTCCTCACCGACAAAAAGTTTTAAATTCCTTTCGCTTCTCATGTTATTCGATCATGCTAAAATTTCATTGTAAATGCAATCTTCTATCAGAGCAAACGATTCATCTCTGTATCTTTTTTCACCCAAAGATTTGATGCTTTTGGGATCTGCTATAGATTCCTGGTAATTTTGCTTCAACCAGAAGTGGGATCTGCTACAGATTCCTGGTAATTTTGACTTCAACCAGAAGCACTATCTTTTTATTTAAGCAAATAATTCTTGTAGCAGCTGACATTTGCTTAGATGGAAAAATTATTGAAAAAATAATGGACAGAAGCATGAAACAATGAGAGTAGCAATACAAGTAAGCGAATAGTTCATTGATGATAAAATAGATATGTGATAGTTTGAGCTGCTGAGAATATATTCGTTCTATTTTCATTTCAAATTTTCAAATGAAATTGATGGGAATTACTTTCGAATTTTTTTTTTACAGATTTTGAAGTAATCCCTTGAATTTAGTCGCTTCATTGGAGTAAAAAATGAAACCATCCAATGATCTACTAATTATGTCCATGAACAAATATCACTGTGTGTTATTTCCGTTGATCTGTTGTACTGCAATGAAAAATATCACAAATGTATCATTTCCATTGGTCTTATCTCGTTCGGTGAATAAATACAACGACAATAAAATACTTCAACTGATTTAATCTTATCTCGAAAATCCTCGACACAATAGTTCGGCTAATCTGATCTTGTTTGGCGGTATCTTTACAGATTGGATAGATTATTCAGGTACTTCAGAATCAAAAAACATTGCTCGAATATTCTGTATTAGCATCTCTTGTCTATCTAATTGATCTACACTCTTCCCATATCATACTATAACTAATCGTAAAAGAATTAATAGCAAAGATACGTTAAAATCTAGCCGTAATTCATAGCTCTTTGAGTTTTAAGGGGAAAAAACTAATTATAGATAATGCTTGAAATTATCGGCAAAATTTATAGAATTCGAAAATAATTTAATCAAAATTAATTGATATAGTCATATTTACATAGCTAAATAAATACTATTGCATCTAACATCGATTTATGTACACGAGAAAAATTTGCAAAAAATCTAGCTTGAATAATTTCATTAACTCATTTAAGATAATAATAGTAGTAGTTTATACTTTATACTATTAGCAGAATTAGAAAATTCGATATAACACTTGATAAGAACAAATTATTTATCAATATTTTTTAATCAATTATCAATTAATAAGCTTTTATCTTTACTTACAAATTTTGGTTATAATTTGGTTATCAATTATCAATTAATAAGTTTTTATCTGTACTTACAAATATTTGGTTATTTTACGATAACATGTTGTAGATGGATCAGCAAAATGTTTCAATTAAGCCAAGCCCCAAAATTTTGTTCCTCAGAACTAAATGATTTCAGCAAATTACGGTATGATAAATAATTTATAAATTAACTTTAATTTTCGCTAACCATTATTGAAATCAAAAATAAAATTTTTTACTGTCAATTTAATTTACTAATTTCCAATTCATACCAAGTCCTATTAGAAATTTTGCGTAACTGATAAATCTCTGAAAATATTTAAATAATTTAGCTTTTTGCTATTCTCTGCACTCTCCTTCTATTTCTTTCTGTTTCCTCTTCGATTGTTTTTTTTTGCTAAATTTTTCTGGAAAATAAAAAATACATAAATGAATAAAAAGAACAAAATCTGGAAAACTTATTTCCTACTATTGTCAGAGAATCATTTGAAATGATCAATTTTATGTTCTGGAAACATGGCTGGAAAATAGGAAATTACTGAATCTTTATGCTTGTTTGGATGAAGAATTCCTTTATCACAGAAAACCACTAAATTTTTTTGATTATCACAGTGATATGAACTGATATATATCCAGTAGGTTGCTATCTAACTGATGATTAAATTTAATTTTAATTGTTCAGTGCGCCTTCCTGCATGTATCATATCTCTCTCGGCGAGGAAAAAAAATCAATCATTTCGATGATTATATTATAATTAATTTCCAGGATATTATGATTAACAAAAAGTAATAAATAAATTTCAATTTCTATCATCAAAGAAAGTAAATTGATTTAAGCTATAATACGATAATTTTATAATACATGCCGTCCCACATCCAAGTACCCAACGTTGCTTAACTTGATATGTCGTGCTTTCAATGTGTTATGATCGTAGACAATACAATAATGCATACATTAAATTCCTATCATTGTTTAGATTTGTTCTCCCACAAATTAGTTAATAATAATAATAATAATAATAATAATAATAATAATAATAATAATAATAATAATAATAATAATACTAGTAATAACAATATAGTCATAATAACAACAACTAATAATAATAATAATAATGAATAATATAATAATAATAAATAAAAGAAATAATGTGAAGAAATGGAATGACATGCATTCATTCATTCGTTGTTATACTTTGAATTCAAAACTATCGGAATAATTTTTTTTTTTCAAATAATATTTTACATACCTTACTTCAAAGTTTCTCACATGCTTTAATGTTATTTATTTCCATACGTTTCAATATTTATAAAGATAAGAGTATACTGAGAGAGCTTATCACTGAGAGTTATGCTAAACTTAAATATATTGTAATAATACTAAAAACTTAAATTTATTTTCTGATCTACGATTGTAGTTGACAAAAAGCAATCTAAGCAATCAACATTTGTATGATTTTTATCTTTAGTATTATCAATTCGAAAGTAACTTAGTACTATCAATTTGAAAGTAACTTATTGCAATTTCATTCTCTCACATACTTTGCTGAACCTTTTTTTCACAAACTCGCTAAACAGGTATATTTTGGGAAACTAACAATACCTTTGGTCTCGAAAACTAAGTTCATTACTATAGCTCCGGTATCACCAATTCATATCTTTATTTTCCTGTTATACTTTCTTGTTGTCAATCTTTCTTTCAGAAACAAATTTACCAGACCAGATCACATCCCATTATTTGATAATGCAGTAAATCAAAACGACATTTTGAAGATTAGTGATGTGATCCAGAATTTTTGAAGTTTGAAATCTGAAAGCGCAACTTTTCCAGTTCGATGATGAATGGCATTATCACAAGAATTATTATATTTATTCTCCGCTAAAAGCTCGATCTATCTGATGAAAAGCAAACTGAACCTTTACTTAAAACCTTATATTCAACAAATAAAATTTCATTTGATTTATAAAAACAATATTGACTAATTACAAGCATCAAAAAAACAATTATTTCACTTCAATTTCTATGTTTACATTAAAAGGAACAATTTCATTTCTTAATTTCATTCCAATTCAATCGATTCATTCAAATTCATTCTTTCTCCATTTTTTTGAAAAAAAAACTTTGACCACATTAAACATTTTAACATAATTTCAAACAATTTTTTTTCGACCATTCCAATAAGTGATTTCTTAGTTATGAACTATGACTTGCTTAGTTCATTACGATTTTCTTTGAAAATGAAACAACTCAAATAACACTAACAGTTTATTTTAACAGTTAACCACATTGTAATTGATCTAGTATATTTACACAAAAATTAATTTTTGAAATTCATTGAAAACTTTCATTGACATGGAAGTGAATCACTATCAATAGCTATAATAAATGTGAATTAAACTAAAATTATCATATCATACTATTTGAAGTGAAAATAAGACATCAACAAAAAAACTGTATATCATCATATTACTGCTGTTGTTGTTGTATCAATTCATTTCTCTTTCACATCCTTATTATTTTCTTACGTATTTCAGCCACCAAATCCATATAGTGTTCGACCTTGTCGTTTTAATGCATAAACAACATCCATAGCAGTTACTGTCTTACGTTTTGCATGTTCACAATATGTTACCGCATCACGTATCACATTTTCTAAGAATACTTTCAACACACTACGTGTTTCCTCATATATTAATCCTGAGATACGCTTCACACCACCACGACGTGCTAATCGTCGTATTGCTGGTTTTGTAATCCCTTGGATATTATCACGTAACACTTTTCGATGACGTTTAGCACCACCTTTTCCCAAACCTTTACCACCTTTACCACGTCCAGACATCTCTTACTACAATTTCGCCGTATATACCTGCTCACTTCCTGCATCAAATTAATAATAACAAACTAATAGCCATCATAATGAGCTTATATAGCAACACCAGATACGACCTCACCGGGATTCATTCAATACCATAATACATAATCCACCACCTCATATTGTCATGAGCAATTTTGCACAAGGTCAACAAACTGTCAGTATCGGATACCGCGCCAATTTTATTAACGCAGGTCAACAAACAATCATGCAAACCTGAATCACTCTACGCATATATAGTATGTAATGAGCCTATATAGCAATACTAGATACGACCTCACCGGGATTCACTCAATACCATACATACATCCTACCTTCATTATCATGAGTAATTTTATCCAAGAAACTGGCAACTTTAATTTTGTCAAAGGTCATCCGTAAACAAACGATATCGTGCATAAGACATCCAATATCAATGACCCTCTCGGATTTCACTGAAGCTAGAGAATGCGAAAAATATCAGAAAATCCATTACAAACACCGTCAAACATCAACTTTGTCACTTTCCGACATTCACATATAATTTACGGTAAATACAACAAAATTGCGAAGTTTGTGCATTTACCTTTCTACATATCATAAATGTTAACAACAACAAAAGCAATATTTATTAGTATTATAAATGAGGCAATTGATACAAGAGATCACAATCGGTGCGATATATCCTACAATATTATGACTTACTCGCTTATGTACATACAATAACTGTGGCGTGGAATAATGAATTGCATAGGGGGAGTCACACACGAGGTAGATGATAAATGTGTGCTATCAACAATAATTTTGACAAAACTTCCCGTAACTAAAAGTAAAATGCTTATATAATTTAAAAGTAAACTACTATTTGTATCAACTTTTTTTTCATTACTACCAGGAAAAAGGGCAAGAAAAGAACCACCGTTAGTTTTTCATTACAAAGAATTTTATTTTAAATTTAAGCTTTTTCAGCAGTTTTCTTCGGCAACAGAACTGCTTGAATGTTTGGCAATACACCACCCTGCGCAATTGTCACACCAGCGAGCAACTTGTTCAATTCCTCATCATTGCGTACAGCCAACTGCAGATGTCGCGGATTGATTCGTGTCTTCTTATTGTCCCGTGCCGCATTCCCAGCCAATTCCAGCACTTCTGCTGCTAAATACTCCAATACAGCAGCCAGATATACCGGAGCACCAGCACCGACACGTTCCGCATAATTTCCCTTACGTAGCAGACGATGAATACGCCCTACGGGAAATTGCAAACCAGCACGTGATGAACGGCTTTTTGCCTTCCCAGATGACTTTGCTTTGCCACCTTTTCCACGTCCTGACATAATTTAGTCTGAAAAATACCAATCCAAACTATTCGTGCATTGAAATGATGATTAAATCTCTCCTAGAATACATTTGACTAAATGTCACCAAACTATTTGCTTCCATATATATCAGCCCCCATCATATAACCTCTACCCAAATTATAGTACCCCGACCTTTCCCCCTTGTCCCCTCTCCACACCATTTGACCTTATTAGCCACATCTGAAGACAACGCTCACCTCACAAGCCGAGATGACAGTACTATCCAACGGCCTTATTTCTGACTGGTCCTTGGCTGCACAATTCTCTATATATACTCCTCAGCAAGCGCTATGAATCGATTGGCCACGCCTACCTCATTACAGAAGTAGGCGTGGCCTTTCTAGAACGCTCGATAGCTCATATAAATAGGAGCAAGAATTGGATGCACATTGGTATAACGATTTTCTGATGGCATTGGCTTCGTCGATCGAGAGGTGCGGGTTGCAGGCACCATTTATGGGGAGATACGGGGATGCTGGTGCCGAATGGTGCGCGGGTTGTAGGCACCACATGTGGGGAGATACGGGGGAACTGATGCCGAGTGGTGCGCGGGTTGCAGGCACCACATGTGGGGGGATACGGGGATACTGATGCTGAATGGTGCGCGGGTTGCAGGCACCACATGTGGGGAGATACGGGGAAACTGGTGCCGAATGGTGCGCGGGTTGCAGGCACAACATGTGGGGAGATACGGAGATACTGGTGCTGAATGGTGTGCGGGTTGCAGGCACCACATGTGGGGAGATACGGGGTACTGGTACTGAATGGTGCGCAGGTTGCAGGCACCACCTGTGGGAAGATACCGTGGATAATGGTGCTGTGAGTACCACGAGTTGCAGGCATCACTCTGGAGCAGAGTGTTTGTAGATATTAGATGGTTGTCAGATCAATTAACGGGGAGGAAGTGGCACATAGGTGTGTCGTTGTGTTTTTTCGCTTGTGCTATTTTTGGGGCAGTTGTAGCGCCTTATGAATAGAAATCATTTATGCATCTTTACGCTGATTTTCATGCAAATACAAAAGTTTGTTATCAGATCAAATATATTGTTTGTGAAGTTTCCCGGGAGATATGGGAAGATTTGTTCATGTATAGAGAGCAATCGATTTCTCCCCCTCATTTTTTGACTAATAATATCACTTTCTTACAGATCTCGTATATTACGGTGTACAAACTTTGCTAGAACAATGCCTCCAAAACCATCTGCTAAAGGAGCGAAGAAAGCTGCGAAATCGCAAAAAGTTCGCGGTAGTGATAAGAAACGGAAATCTCGACGTAAGGAGTCATACTCTGCATATATCTATCGTGTTCTAAAGCAGGTACATCCTGACACAGGTGTGATTTTGAGCTTTGTTGAGGTATGAGAGACATACAGATATTAGAAAGGTATTAGAAAAGGGAGAAGTATTTAAGTTCTTACAGGCAGGGAAGGCAGAATGTCCGAGATATTATGGGATAGATATAACACACATGAAGTGTCAAATGAACTATAAGTTCTAGATGCGCATAGGATTCTCTTTTCCCCTAAACGCGCTTTTTTTCAGGCATCTCTTCGAAGGCAATGTCGATTATGAATTCATTTGTGAACGATGTTTTCGAGCGTATCGCGGTGGAGGCAAGTCGTTTAGCTCAATATAACAAGCGCTCAACGATTTCCTCGCGTGAAATTCAAACTGCTGTCCGACTTATTTTGCCTGGTGAATTGGCAAAGCATGCTGTGTCTGAGGGAACGAAAGCTGTTACAAAATATACTAGCTCGAAGTAATTGTATGTGGATGAAATGTGTAGTGTCTGTGTAGTCTGAAACTGATCTCAATGTTATGAAGAGGGAAGGCTTTAAAAATCCATTTAGGAAAGAGCAATGGTCTTAGAATGTTTTTAATTTTAGGATTACAATTTTTGTTGTTTCTTGTGACATTTCAGAATGTTGGAAGTCACAGGATTTTTATTTATAAATCATTTGCTTAGTAATTGACTACTGAGTTTCATATTTTGTATTTTGTAATGTATGTTGCATTGAATAAAGTAAAATTATTTTGAGGTGGATTTGCACTGATGAATTTGGTTGGAATAATATGAAAATTGAAGGTCACATTTGCTAAAGACTTTACAGCAATCAGAATGACGTGTGTACAGTGTTGTTCATTCCACTGGCAAACAAGATCCGTCATCATGATAGAAATAGACGAAACCTGACTTAATAATATATCATTTGTAGTTAGTGCGCTTATATTACTATCGTTTGACCTAAAAAACATATTCATAGAAAAAAAACAAACTTAAAAAACAAGAAATCATAATAAACGAAATTTAAAAAACAAAAAACACAACTGTGAACAAACAAATAAGGCATACGAAGAAATAAAGTATAAAAAGTTAAGTAATAACAAGCACCAACTTTCTCTTACTACTATCGATATCATTAATAGATGATGATGGTTCATAACAAACGCGTTAGATGCAATAAAGCAATAACAACTATTGTCCACTTGCTGGTCATTAGAACATCGATGGTAGCTACAAAACTGTTATGACTGTGATAATGTTCAGTGATGAATGTCAAATAGTAGATATGCTTGTTGAGATGAACAAAATGTATGCTTTTGAAGATTTTCAAAAATCCTAATTGAATTAGCCATTTTAAAGCATCGATCACTTAATTTTTAAGTATTGATGAGCAAAACATAATCTAAATGAGAGATAAGAAATGCCAATAACATAAAGTGATAATACAGAGACTGGCGAAGTAGTTCATAACAAATTACTAATCAGAGATATTGAATTGTAACTAGATCAAGATAACATTTTTGATGAAAGGTAGTTGATAATTAGTAATATGGTGGTTCATTGGTAGCTGCAACTCGACCGATCGTTTGATTATGCGTTAATCGTACGGTGAATAAGTAATATGTTGGAAGATGTAGCTGATTTATATTGAGTGCATCTTGTGCTGATCGTTGAAATATTGTATTTACAAATTGATTCATTAATTGTTGAGCTTGTGTAACGTATCGCCGATCGAGTGATTTTAGTACACCAAAAATTTTCGCTGAATACGATTTTGGTATTGCTATATATGAACATGCATTTGATGTTGTTCTACGCTTTCGATATCGCTTTCTTGAAAATCGTATCTTCTTCTTTCGTCGCAATTTTCGTCTCGTTTTCATATGCGATAAACATCGGAAGTGCTAAAAAAACAAAAAAAAAAAAAAAAAAAGAAATTTTAAAAATACATCTAAACAATGCTATTGTTAATTTTAATTTCGTTATCTATAAGAGAGAGAGAAAAAAAAAACTACCAACCAAATGTGTTCTTATGTTTCAAAAAAAAAAAAATAATTGCTTAATTTTTTTTCTCCCGGAATACTAAATAATTCTATTAGTGAGAATGAATCAAATCTCAACATTATTTAGTTTAATTCCCATTTCATTTTTTATATCAATTTAAGCTATTGTGATAGTTTCAACTCACATTGTAATAGTTGTTGGAAAAAACCGAAATAAATTTTCTATCCAATATTTTAATTGAATGATTCATTCATATGGTTTTTTTCAATACTTTAATTGAATGACAACTTTTCTAATGTTATTGATTATAATTGTGTAGAATGTAAGTGAATGGTAATGTTTAAATTTTTTCTCATCGCTCAAATCATTATGGACATAATGATTGTACTGTTGCCTAGTATCATTGTTACCATTGTTGCATATTGTAAATTTTCTTTATTATTTCAATGTCTAAATTTTCATAGACAAGCATCTATTGTAACAATTAAGCTTATGCTCCTAGTCTACTAATAAACAAGTAATTTTTTCTTTATATTTATAAAAATACAATCTTAGTCTAAATAGTCACCAATCATCCAAGGTTATATGTAGATTCTCTACGTAACTCTAAAGATTCAAATTCTTTGTTGTCTATACATATCGATACTACTGTAAAATGATGGAATCAACTACAGGGACAGTTCTGTTTCCAAATGCAGTAATATCCCAACGTTTACCACCCCTCTACATATCCAAGCACCAATAACCATCAGAGTGGACAGCTCTCTTCTAACCAGTTACTGATAACAAAACTTCCAGTAAAGGTAGTTTTAATTTTGTCGAAAACTCACTTCCACGACTGAAATTTGTGGTGTCGCGAACCAAGATGTAAGCCAGTTGATAAAAAGCGTCCAAACGACGAAAGGAAAATTCGAAAAGTTTATCGACGAAATTAAGAATATGGACTTTACTCCCAAGGATCAACAAATAACAGAAATACACCAGCAATATGACGAAAAAAAGAACTGTCATGAGAAACCACGACGTCTTGAACTGCACGTTCGAACCATCAGATATAACAAAGAATGACTGGAACATATCATACTAATCAGGGCTCCGAAGGAAAGAAAAGAAAAGTATGCAGAGATAGTCGACGACAAAAAAAGGTTCTTTAAATTTGATTAGTGAGGTAAAGAAGCCATTATCATTTTAAAATATATAAATAGCATCGAAATAATACTCTAACGTTGGAATCAAGGCTATAAAATTGGAGAAGCAATTCAAAAAAAGGAACGCATCTGAAGGAGCGCCCACAAATTTTCCACATTGCTACTCTCAAGTTTAGTAGCGATCGAAAATTGTGGCGAGAATTTTGAAGCGGCTTTTACGCAGCCGTATACATACACATTTAAGCAAAACCTGATATCAGAAATTGAACATCGAGTTTCATGTTTTATAGATGAAGCTATACAGGTTTGTAAGAGAATTATAACATACTAAGAACAAATTGTGATGAAAAATTTGAGAACTTGGATACTTTAAAAAAGTTGTTATACAATGAACTACATTCTATTGAAAGAACTGATCGGGAATGGAGAATTATTGTGGATACTGTCGTGCGGATACTTCGCCAATTAGAAGCTATAAATGAGGATTTCGAGTGCTGAAACCATCATTGAAAGCAAACTATTGAACTAGATCCTCGATGGAATATATCAGCAAAAAGAACAAGAATCATGGTCAATTACTAAGCTTCGAAATTTCCTGAAACTATTGGCTAGCATCCACTAAAAAAAAAGAAACTAAGCAATCGACAATCATATTGAATCTTGTATAGCACAAAAGGTGAGACTTTTGCTTCATCAAACAATTTTCTACTATTACTTAAACATCCAATCACATTTACAATGGCAAGTAAAGATTCTCCTTTTTTCAGTCCGTTTCAATTAAGACAGGGAAAATTTTAGATGTCGATATGAAGACGATATGGAGAGGATATTTCAGTTTAATGTCTTAATAAACTGAAATCCAAACGCAAAGTTTAATACCCATGAAATCAAAATTAACAGAAGCTGACGTAGCTTTGCAAAAATTCACTCTTTGGAGGTATGACTCTTGAGATGTACTGCAAGCAGCAGTGTCATTTATATATCATTCGCATTAAAAGAGTTTTGAGTTTAGACTGGAAATCCATGATGTTCTGATTGGAAAATTTTGAGATACAGTTATTCCCATTTCTATTATAGAACCAATATAGAAGAGACTATATCAAGAACTGCAACAGATGAATTTCGATTGCCTCGGATATGGGTACATTGGCGAAATTTTTATTCGTATACCGCATTGCTCAAATCTCGATACTTCAAACCGGTTACAAAATGGATCTAACTAGAAGAAGTGGAGCAATTTTTGCAATGGAATCCTTTAATATGCATAACACTGAAGATGGGATGTGCAACATTGGATTCATCATACTGCGCTCTAATTGCAGCCGCAGATATTTTTAAAAAGTTCAAAAAACATGAATATGAAAAATTGAAAGCCTGCACGCTTGAATCTGTTTTCAAAGATTAAGTAATGATTCCGTCAATTAATCGAACTGCTAAGCTTTATTACTACTTCCTAGTCGTGTCTTCAAATATGTGTTACTCGAGATACTGCAGATGTTGGAAGAATTGCAGCAGTGAAAGAGTGCTCCAGATTCCTACTTTCCTTGTGTGAAGAATTCAGTGCTAATATGTTGAATTATAATAGTCCTGTAGCTTTATTAATCGTGGCGATCCTGTGCTGTTTATTATTTAAGTGCATGTTCGGAACAAGAGATTTATTTTACAAATTCTCACAAGCAAGAGATTCTGTTATTGAAACTAAAAAAGATCTTTTTTCAAAAGCTATGGAACAAAAATAATTAGTGGGATAAAATCATAAGTGAAAAAGTAAAAAAATATGACAGTCTCTGACATACGAATGACCACTGGATCTCATGCGCGATTGGCAACAAAAGTCGCAACTCAATCCATGAAAACGTATATTTTCACGTTTTCATGGATTCATCAACTGCAACCTACTTAACTGTTGTCTACCTATCAAATTATGGGATTCAAGGAACACGCAAAATTTCGACAAAATCTCGACCAATTCCTCGTTTAGAATTATTAGCAATACTCATAGGAGTTCGAACGGCTCAATTTGTAGTAAATCAAATACATTTAGAAGAAGCAATAGTTACATTATGGCTGACTCTAAGTGCGCATTATGCTGAATACATAATCATTCCAAATTACTGTCTAGATTTACTCAAAACTGAGTCGGAAAGACATGAAGTTCGAAATTTTCATTTCGTTACATTCTAAGTCAATCAGGTCAACTAAGCAACAAAAGGACTTACTCTTTTGGAGCTAAGAAAAAAATGAATCGTGGTGGAAGGGACCGACATAGTTAAAAAGTGGGAAAAGCCAGCTGGCCAGAATGGAAGTTCAACATTAGTGAATATTCGAAAGTGAAGAGAATCAGTAGGAAAAGAAGAGAAGAATTATCGCCAAGGTTGTCGTTCAAATTCCTGAAGGAAATGGAAATCAATGCTGGAGATTACGAAGATCAGCAGTATGGACTCTAAAATTCAAAAAAATAACGATAAGAGGAAGATTCCTTGATTACAACTGTTGTCAAAGGAAAGGAAATAGTTTTCGCCGACTGTTATAAATTAGCAGAATGAGTATTCCTCAGACGAACGTAATCAGAAAGAATCATTGAAGAAGAAATAATTAAATGAAGTCTACGTAATGATGAAGATGAGGCGGCTGTATGGAGATCCAAAAGTCGACTGGAAAATTCTGAGCTGACAAAAACAGCAAGTACCCAGTTTATCTTCCGAGACATAATCCGACAATTGAATTATACTATAGCGAGCGATATGAGAAATTATATCATGCTGGAATAGTTCACATTCCTTCAGAGATAAAACGTAAATTCTGGACACCAAAAGGGTGCAAAATCAAACATTCTTATATTCTTATAAATGCATAATTTGCAGACAATGGATCGCCCAACTATTAAGTTCTTATGTCCGATTCTATGTTCGAATTGAACGATCCAGAACTTTCGCACAAGTTGGTCAGAATTATCTTGCTCTCTTAAGGTCGGCACCGTATAATTAAAAAGTGGGTAGCTCTATTTACATGTTTCACCATCAAAGCAATGCATTCGGAGGTGGTAGAAAACTTGTCCGCCGAATTTTTTTTACCACCTTCTGATGAGATTTATAGCTAGCGGCTACCGAATTTTTGTTACACTTTCTGATGAGATTTATAGCTAGCGGCTAAGCTCAGTTGATTTTAAGCGAACGCTTAATTTTCAACAATCTTAAGGAATACAGTGATAAGTTAGCAGACTTTTTCGCTAGAAGAATAATGATTTGAAAAAAGATAATACCGAGATCTCCTTGGAGTAATGAGTATACAAAAATTGATGGATCAAAAAAAAAGCAATGAAACAAGTTATTGGGAGAAAATTATTATGGAAGAGAGAATTAATTACCAATGATAGCTGAGATAAAAAGCATTATTTATACGCGATCACTATGAACATATGTTAATTTCGACGACTACATAATTGTACATACCATAAATTACATATTACCTAACGCTTTACTGACGATCTTAGCTATCAGTGACGATAAAACACCGGACGAATTTATTCTACAGGAGGCAAATCTCAGAGAAAAATTTATGAAATATTGGTTAAATATCCTTAAGACTTTCGATGTTTTTTGGGAATTGTGGAGAAAGAAGTGATTTGATCAAGTTTAAGAGAACGAGGGAAAGTATTTGTCCAAAATGTGTGTACAGAGAAACATCACGTGAGAGCGAAACTATTTTGGCCGATGAATCAAGGATTCTTCGAGGTATGCGGAAGCTAGCAAAAATAAAGGAAATCAAAAAATACAAGGATAAAAGGATCAAAAGCACCGTATCGGAATTATCTATGGAAAATTTATTATCAGGCCAGTGAAGTTATTGTATTTTTTAGAAATAAGATAACAAAGAAAACTTGAAGAACGAATCAATAGTAGCTGAGAAACTGTGACAGATGAATTGTATCTTGGCGAACTAGTAAAATGAAAAGTCCAATGAATTGCAAAAAGAAATTTAATGTCTATAGGAATTAATTTATTCCAGTCAGTATGTTAGAAAAAAACTGAAGCAAATTTCCCAATATTTTAATTGAATGAATCATAAAGTTTTTCTGATTTATTGATTATTGTGTATTGTGTACCATATGTAGTCAAGAATAATGTTTAAATTTTTCCTCACAGCTTTAAATCATCATGTCTATCATTAAATGGACAATGCCGCCATTGTTGCAAATCTTCTTTATCATCTCCATTGAATTTTAATCACGATAGACAGTAACGATTAACAACTACTATTATCTTCCTAGTTTACTAGTATACAGTAATTTTCCTTTATGTATTCAACAAATATACAGTCTTTATTTAAATAACCAGAACCGTTCAAGGTTCAAAGTTAATCGTTCAAGGCTATATTGTAGATTTTCTATGTAATTTTAATGATTCAAATTCCTTGTTTTTGTCTATACATATCGATATTACTGTAAAATGGATGGAATCAACCACAGAGCCAGTTCTATTTTCAAATACAGCAGTATCCCGATGCTTTACCACCTCTCTACATATCCAGGAATCAATAACCATCCCAGTAGGCAGATTCAATTTTTAATTTTGTCGAAAATTTATTTCTACGATAGAAGTAGACAATTCATTAAAATATTAAAAATGAATAGAATGATTTAAAATGGAAATTTTACCTTAAAAACATCCCAGATTACGAAGTTTCATTTTTTTGCCAAAATTCTGCATCTATTTTTGGGTCAAAGGTACATTCACTATTGATCGAACACTTTATTGTACGTCAGACTAGATAGTCTCTTAGATAAATGGTACTTTTTTTTTTACCACTTCTTCCTCCACTCTTTCTCTTTCATTTACTCTCTCTAGTTTGGTTGACCTTTCCTCTCAATCACCTCCCACTTAGGAAGACTATAAATGTCGACCTTGCCGCCTTTCTAAACAGTGTTTTTGGTAGTACCATTAGTTGTGACAATGTTGCTGAAGTAGGAAGCCGTTATTTTTGCAACTAAGATCTGTGCAATAATAATCGGCTATTTTACTTTGGTGCTAGATTTAGCCTACTTTATAAAGTACCATTGTACAGCACATCGTACCATACGAAAACACTGACATTAAATTGCTCAAATTTTTTATTTGCTCAAAAAAAGTGCCTTATTGGAAATATTATTTCCGATAAGAAATATTATTTCCAGTAATTATTTTCAGCCCAACGGCTCTCCCTGACGAGAGCCACAAATACAATGAATCATGCTTTTCCCTTTTGAAATCTACTAATTTGTGTTTGTGATAAAATATCATTTGAATTTGTGTTTGTGATAAAATATCATTTGAATTTGTATTTGTGATAAAGTATCATTTGAATTTGTGTTTGTGATAAAATATCATTTGAATTTGTGTTTGTGATAAAGTGTTATTTGAATTTGTGTTTGTGATAAAGTATCGTTTAAAAATGAGCCAAGAAAAAGAAACTTATCGATGGTCGATTTGCATCATCATTGATTTTTATTAACATTAATATTTCATATACATTTTCGCATCAAATGGTATATCTCAGATGTTTTATAAATTGTAATGAATAAAGAATTTAATATTTGTTCTTATTGCAAAAAAAAAAATTAGTTATGTTTTGAAAAAGAATCTGAAGTTAAAGTAAATAAAAAGAGTGTATAAATTTATCAAATGTTACTTAATATATAAAATGCTAGCTCGTTTCTTGCTCAACTATTTGTTATATAGGAATATAAAAAATAATGGACAATTGAAATAACTGGTCAGTGGTATTAAAAAGACTAAAGATGATATCATGTTCAAAATAATAAGAATTATTGCTTTAAAAGAAACTTGTTCATCGGCTACTCTTTGGACTTATCGACTTTTTTCGCTGACCAATGACCAAGTTGCGGTCAATTCATAACAAAATGTACTTTGATCTGGAGACAATTATCCCTGGTTATCTAGGATTATCAATAGAAAATATGGTTTCTGTTCATTCCATCAGCAGATAACGTAAGATTATGGCAGATGACGCGAAATCATGGGAGAGCAACGGGTTATTTCGTATTTTAAACTACTTTGGTAAACATTTTCGATCATTTGGGATTTTCCAGGAAAACATTCCCGATCATTTGAGATTTGCTGACATAGCAAATATGGTCTGGTGTAGCAAATAAAATATTTAATGAGAGGAGCAAAATAGCTGGGAAATATATCGTTGTATAGTGGGATTGTGCAACGAGAGAAAAAGTACCAAAAAGATGCCAAAACAGGATAGGGACGGTATAATTACAAAAATGACTTAGTGGAATGCTATGGGATTGTATCATATGGGGAAATTGATGAATGAAGCGCCGATAGCGTAAAAGTTTAATCAAAAACTCGAATTCGAAGCATTTCTATGAAAACTTCTCTGTCAATCAATCCCAATCAATGGTATAATTTAGCAGGAAAAAGAGCGCTTTCTTCTAGAATAATAGTTGGAATTAATTACTAAAATACTTCTCAATATTTTGACGTAATTCTCGTAACGAGCCAATATATGCACCACATTTTATTAATTTTTTGTATGAATTGAGCAAATTATATCAGTTTTTATGATTGAATAATTTCAATTTTTATTTTAATTTCTTTATTCCATTTTTCTAAAATTTAAATAAAATGAATTATTAAAATAGAAATGAAAAAAAAAAAAAAATAGAAAAAACGAGACATAATTTGTTTGTTCGCATGCGTTCTCAATATAAAGCTTTTAAAAATTGATTTCAAAAAAAAAAAAAAAAAAAAAAAAAAACGTAATGCTGATCATTAAATAATCGAAAAACTTACTAATATCTATCATTAAGCATTTTGGGAATTTTAATTAGTTAATTTGATTTCTTTAAAAAAATAAAAATTTCTTTAACATTTCAATATTCCTGTGCAAAAATGTTTCAGATTTTATTCATATTCGTATTTCCTTACTTACTTCGGAGCTAAATCAATAACTGAAGTTAGGTTTATTTTCGATTTTTTTTCCACTTATACCCACAGGATATATTTCATATGTGATCGATGGCATTTTAAGGCTTTATATATTATGATTTGGGAGTTTATAGGAAAAACATGAGCCATAAGCATCTAGTCCTTTTAGACTCATATGGCTTCTTCAAGACTCATCGTGTCAACGATTCAAATCTCATCGTTTATGACACATTTTTCGCAATATTTGGATTGCTTTAAAAATCGGCTAATTCTTTTCCATTTCTGCTGATTTAAATACTAATAAAATCAATTTTAAAATTCCTTTCTGCTAGCTTAAGCAAATGCCATATTATGGATTCAATTTTAACAGAAAATTTGCCAGATTTCTATTATATTTTGTTGACGCATTTGATTTTGCATCATCTTTGTGATGTATTTTCCGAATTATAACGAGAAATTCAAACGTACAAAACTAAATAAACAGTGATGATGAAGAAGTTATTCGCATTCCTGTTCATGCATGTATTTCGTTCTGCTAGATATATCGTATTTCAGTATCGAAATATTCGTAATGGTATATCACATACAAATACATAATCGATTACAAAGTATTAATTGATAAGTCATTAATTAACATGAATTGATAATAAATGTTCTGACATTTCTTTTCAAATATTACGCTGATTAACATCCGAATATTTGAAATTTGCCGCCTTTAAATTTAAAATTTCGATGAAATAAATTGTTAGAAATTTTGAATTACAGATTTAAAAAATGATAACAAGGAGCATTTTTGAATGATATTATGATTTTTTGATACTATAAATTTCAAATTTATTTTATTTTTTTTTTTTTTTGTTTTGAGATTCCTCGGAATCTTTCATCAGCTTCAATTATGATTTCAGTGGCGAATAATGAGAGAGGAAATGCCTTTTTCCCTAATCTTTCTTAGCATCACTGTGTAAAGTTATTAGAAAGCATTCGGGAGAGACTCTCTGTGATCTAAAAAAGGGACCATCACATCGAGTGACAATTATCCGAGAGATACTGTCTCCTCAATACCGTTATATACTTTCCCCTTCTCTTGCTTCACTTGAAAACATATCAATGGGTGACAGTGCCTGTAACGGATGTATATTTCCAAGGAATAACAATTGCTTTGGCTTTGCTTCTCTATTGCTAACTGTTTTCCCGGAATATTTTATGGGTATTATCCCTGCCGGTGGAGAAGAGAGATAGAGAGGAAGAAAGAAAGAAAGAAAAGTGGAAGACCTGAAGTTAGGGAGGAAAGTTTGGGAAGAGATGAAAAGAAAGAAAGAATGGAATTCTCGATAGCAACTCCACCCTCCCGTTACACATCGATTTTCACACCGGTCGACGCATCGAGGAGAACTGTCATTCCGGGCACATCCCTCCCCTCCTCGTCAACAGCAGCAAAAGGAGCAACACAGCTTTGCCGACAAGAATGGTCGATATCGAGGTGGGGGGTAGGAGAGGTAGCCAGGCAGTGGTATGTGTGTCCGAGGGGAGTGCCCATCTCGCCATCCCAATCCAAACCCGAGCATCGACCGATCCCCCGCCCTCTCCCGATGCCCCCTCCCTTTACATCGCCTAGCAGCAGTTCTCGTACCGCACCACCACTACATCTCCTCCTTCACTCATACCCCCTACCACTACATCACCTCATCACCTGCACTACCACACTCACCACCGCTCTTCTTTCTGCTTTTGCAAATAATTTGCAAGTCGTAATACCAGGGTGAGGTGAAGTAACTTCATCTCGAATTTTTTCCCGCACTTTTTGGCATCAGGGATTGTACACAGTTCCTCTGTTATTTCCAATATCTTCAAACTACTAAACGGCGTGCGTCATTTACATCACGTGTTAGGTTAGTTTGTTATCTTGTGTTGTATACTCATTCTTCAGAATATACTAACAGGCCAGTTTATGAGTTCACGGGATCTGGTGCTGATCTGATTAACAATCAGAATCACTGGCTAATGTGATCGAATATCGGTTTGGACTATTGAGCAGATAAACAGGAGATCCGGAAGAGGGTATATCAGTTATACTTATCAGTTATCAGTCATACCTTCTATGCTAGTTCATAAATCTTAAATGCATATCGTTTTATCGGATTAGTCATATTATCGGATATTATCATGGAGGCTAAAAACTTCTAGTTAACTTCATTTAATCCATTTTTAAATGAAATTTATTTCAGTTATATTTTTGAAAGAAGGGGAATATGATAAGGGAGGCATCTTTTAATTTTTATCAGCATTCACTGATTAATGAAAAGAACAGCCGTTTCATAATTATGATGAAAATTTGAATTTGCAGATGGTATCTGATTCGTACTACCGAAGTTTAATCGAAGCTGTACGCCAATTACCGGTACTTTATGACCGAGCACATCCAGATTTTCGAAATGTACGAAAGCGTAATGAAGCATGGAAACTTGTTAGTGAGACATTGTTTAAGCGTGGATTCTCACCAAATGAAGGTACGAGAATTTCTTTCATTCTGTAGGCATCTATGTGCAAAAATTTGTTAAGATAAATGGAGAAGTCGTCACGTCTGCTTTCATCAAATATCTAGATATGTGCATAGAAATATCCTGCTGTTCTGGCTTTTAATTATATGGATTACTTTTGAATATTAGTACTTATATAAGCTAAATGTTTACATACACACTTAGTTCAGTTATTTGCTACGCTTCTTTCACATTCCCTTATATTCTCCGAACTTGTTCTCACTTCATTTTGTTTTTTTATACCGTTATCGAATTATTTATCTATCGGTTTTTGATATTAAATAACCAATTTAGAGGCAATAATAATGATTGGGTTATATGAAATGTTCGAATTTTTGAAGAAACTGCATTTCAGTGTCTGTAACAAAATCAAGAGATCGATGGAAAAGCTTGGTGCAGCGGTATCGAACCTCAGGACAGTTTGGGCCAGCATTTATGTTTACTGCAGAAATGCAATTTTTGGATGAATTCCTCAGTGCGGTACCTCCACAACCGTAAGTTTTTTTGTTACACGGAAATCTAGAATCTTGTGATAGGAGTGAATGCGATAAAAATTCTGGAACGTTAAATGAGCGATACATTAAGGACAAATGTAGCAGATGGCGAATCATATCATTATTATAACTCCGCTTTTACTATAATGGCGTAGATCTAGACGGGGACGTGGAAAACAGATTTTGGAGAAATATGGACACGATTTGGTGCTGTTTTTTGCATAGGGTATTGGGAGAGAGGAAAAAAGCGATTTGCGTGACTGATAGTATTTGACACTGCTATGATGTATTCAGCAAAACATTTCGCTTAAAATCTAACCAACATTTTTTAGTTTTTCGGGATTTTTCATTGAATGTAATTTATCATGGAATTTATCAAATGCAGATTTGGTTAATTTTTGCGAATTAATTTGACTTCATATCATTTTGTTATGCATGTTTGATTAATGCAATATATATGCATTAAAAATTTTTCAACTTTTTAAAAAATAAAATGTTCATTTATACTGGTTGTAAATAAGGAAGAAAATATTAATGGAACTTGATATAAAACTGCATATGTTGGATTCAAAGATAGCTACATTTTAGAATTGTTTATTATTCATCAGTTTTTTTCAGTTTTTTTCCCACATATTGTGGGAAAAAAAATTGATGGTTAATTTTGTTTTAAAAATACCCCTAAATTGAAACATTTTGAAATGCTTTTTTTTTAGGGCAGAAACAACAGCAAATTCGATTCTGGGAAATATGAAGAAAGAGGATAGCGAATGGGAATTTCCAGCTCTATTTGGCAATGCTAATCAGGCTGACAATAACATGTCCTTATTTGCAAATATGGATTCCCCTGGAGGTTCCTCATCACCTTACGCTCAACAGCAAAGTGAGATTGCTGCAGTTGATGGTACTAATACTGATGATGGATTGATAAATGGAAATTGCAATTTCTCTAATGGAAATGGTATCTCATCTGCACATTGTGTTCCCATATCGATTTCATCATTATCTGTGAAAGGTATTCTATTTTTGAAAATTTTATTTTTGCTAATTGTTTCATATATTTATGCTGTTTATGTGGTCATTTATGGATTGCTTTTTATAATAATTCGTTGATCACAGATCTCATGGCACGAAAGCGACCACGTCAAAATGTTCCGGATGGTCCGACGGCACTAGAGAAAAGAATTGCAAGCAGTTTGGAAACAATTCAAGAATTCATCAGTAATGCATTTCAAAAGCAAAAAGAGCAGGAAGCAGAGAAAGAAAAAAGTCCAAATGCTGCTTTGTTTCAATGTATTGATCATCTCACCGCTGATATGTCACCAAAGGAACATCAGGAAGCATTGCGTGAAATTAAGCGATCTTGTGTGAGTATTTGTGCCAGGATTATGTCCGAATCACAGCCATAGCTGTTATAGTTGTCTTAAGATGATGTTTTATGTTTATAGCTGAATTGTCATTAAGCTGATGAACGAAGTTTGTTGCCTTATAGTATAAAGCTTTAGCTCGATGACAAACCAGACCTTTTCGGGTTCTGTCATACTTTCAAGGAATTTTTATTATCATTCCATTTTTAGAAATAAGAAAATGAAGAAATTGGAAAAATTAGATCAGCTCGGTAACGGCAATAAGTATCTTTTTTTCTTTTCTTGAATGAATATCGATGGATATTTAGAACATTAAATATTCAAGTTATTCATTCCATTATTACATGTTATACTGTAATATTATCATTATATTGTGAATAGCAATACTTTTTGTCATATTTTTTCCTCTCTTCCATTGTTTAATGTATTTTTTTTTTGATCTCGTTTGATGACAGTGATTTGCATTTTTTATTTCCTTTTTTTTTTTAAGACATGAGGAGTATACGAATGATTTAGCCTGGGATTTGACAATACTTTTTTTGTCGGATAACTAACATGTTTCCAGCATACTCTTCATTAATGCTAAACTTTCTTAAGAAACATGGCAACAGCTTATCTATCCAATCTTATCCGCGAACGTTTATTCTGTAATATGTCAAATTCAGAAAAAAACGAATTGTACTAATTCAGAATTACTATGCTTTAAAGTTTAACTGATTTCATTATGATAATAGTGACCTCACATATATAATGTCTTCATCAAATGCATCATTATTCCATCTTCTTATAGCACGTTTTTTTTTTTTTTTTTTTTTTTCTATGTTATACTAGAAATACATGAAGTGCAGCTGTGTATGGAAATTAACATGAATACTACCACTTATTTAGTTCGTTGAAATTGCATATATCATAGTATTATTTCGAAATAATGATTTCGGGGTTTCTAGTATCTCCCTAAATGGGGCGATAAATTATTCTAGCAGTTGCAAACCTCAGCTTTTTTTTGGCCGTAGTCACTATACTTAGTTAAGAAAAACTAGTGCTGTCTTTGCTGGTTGCACTTCTAATCCAAATCATTTGAATAAAGGATATATCTATGTGTATGAAACGGGGAACTTTGCCGTTAGTTGTAAAATATTCACGACAGATATTAATAGCTGTTATCAAGTGTACCCTAGAAATTCCTGCAATAAGGCAGGAACTATTGAGATTACAGCTAAGAAATATATGTTAAAAGTACTAATATACTAGAAAATCCTGAAATTTCATTACAAGTAGGAGCACATTCACAAACCATAAGTACATTTTCAATCATTAAGATTAAATTCGAATAAAGGATTCAAGAATTCTAATCATAACACTTGAGAAAGAAACCTCAGATTTAAGAAAGACCTTGAGATACTGGTTTCGAGACTCGATATATCCCACGCGAATTCCCAGATAATTTCTGATTGCTTGGGAAACAATTCTTAAAAATTCTACTAATTTCACATGAATTCTTCGAAATTGCTTGGACAAAACAAAGCAGCATGTTCTAATAAAGGATATAATCATTATCCGTTTCCACAAAACATTATTAACCTATCCACTTCTCTACACTTCTTATTTTACGAATTACTCCTTCTGTACGTGTAAAAAATATCATACCTGAATACACTTGAATTGCGTCCAGAAAGAGATTGAGTTCATGCATATAAAAAGCCTGCACTATTATCAGCTATTAATTGACCTGCATGGAGTGAGAACAAAAACAGAAATAAATATCAATACAAATATTTCTTCAAGAGATCAACACATGAAAAAAGACAATAAATGCAATAAGGTTGCAAAGAAGGCCATGAACTGAATGAATAGTAATTACTAAATGAAATTATCAGCAATAACTGATTATCGTCATATCAAACAACCATTCAATTAATGACGATTAATTGATTGAAAGACAAGTTGCATGGAACTATGAAATCCAATTAAAATTATGATGCAACAGGAATCTCATCTTAGTACATCCCTCTCTTGTTTTTCTCATTTCCTTTGAATAGCAGGTCCTTTATGAAATAAAAATGACAGGAGTTTTTGTAGCAGTGTGATGGAATTGATGAACAAAAACTTGATCGCAAAATTTGAAATACTTTTGAAATACTAGCGTTTTAAGTTATGTAGAAACGAAAAATTATTTTTTAACTAAAGGGATTTCAAAAAATTAACGACAGAGATACTTTTCAGCATGTTTTTTCAATAAACTAATAACTGTATAAGCTTCCGGAAGAGGGCAGCTATTAGAATCTTGTTGTTCCAGCACCCGCTCTACTTGAAATGCGAGCAGAGCTAACTGATCAATTTTACTGTAGCCGCAAAATGGATTTTCTAATGTTCCCACTTTCTGAAAATAATAATGGCTAAACACAACGAATAGTGTAAAGTTAAGATAAATTTATTTGAAGTTACGATTGGGTTTATTAACTTCAGGTTTCTGTTTATACCTATGATAGAAAAAATCTGACCGAAGGTGATGATGCAACAGCATCAAGCAGATCCGCCATCAAGCGAACACTACGGGTACTTTTTTCCTGTAATAGTTCAGATTCTTAAAACACCGTAAACGAGATGCAAACTTTCAAATAAAGGAGAAAAAATTGTGATCAAAGCAAGCGAAATAATTTATTACCGGACAGTAATCAGGTGAAGAAGCCTGATTAGCTAATGACTGGATTGTTTTTGGCAGTTGGCGAAACGATCCAGCTAAAATTTTTTAAAAACTATCATAAAAATTTGATTGAGTTGATTAGTTTTACTTTCAAATCAAGTGACAACCACTTACTTGAACCACTGCAGCTGAGTGTCAAAATTGGGTTTACGAAGCGCAGAATAAAGAACACACTGAAAATAAAATCGATGGATACTGGCTTTCAGATAAAATTATGAGGTAAAATCAATAAACTATGACATAGTTCTAAACAACATTTTGGAAATTAAGACCCATGAAAGAAAACTTCCCAATTAAAGGCTTCTTTCTGACCCATTGCTCAATAAAATGAAATGATAAAAACAGCTTCTTCAGTGACATTAATTTCGACTGTTAAGTTTTTGTAAAGTTTGTGGAAACTCCAAACAAAATGTTTCTCCAGTTCAATTGCTAAAAAAATTTCACCTCGCTACACGACGCGCAATATATTTAGAATCCCTGAAATAAGCTTTCGTTGTTTTTATGATCTGTGATAAAATGGCGCGGAAAAGAAAAGGCAGATGCTCGAATAAACTCTTCAAGGCATTCATGATATCGAATTCTTGCTTTGGCGGTCCTCCAGTTAACAAATCTGCTAACTCCTCTATAACCAGATCCTTACCAGTCATACGCAGGACTGTTGAAATACAACATGTACAAAATGAATCACACCGAAAAAGTGTTATTTCTGAAAGAAAAATAGTGTGGTAAAAAAATAATTACAAGAAATTGAAAAGTACTCTAATTATGCCACGATCAATTTTTCAATTTTTCACAAATCCTTATAATTAGAAATGTCGCTAATTTTCATTTAAATGCTCAAATGTAATGTTTTTTTTTTCGTATTAAGAATTTCGCCTTCTCACCTAGTATCTAAGACTTATTAAAAAAATATTGCTAGACTTTTATAAGTTTTAATCTCATTTTGTGTGCCAACTAGGATGCACAGTAATTTTCCAGCTTGAGGCGGAATATCAGTACTTTCAAGTAAATATGTAAATTCAAAAACTACAAACCAGTTTCACGCTTAATTTGCTCCCTGATGATAACTTCAACAAATGACATCAATAAGTCGTAATTTGGCAATAGAACACAGAGTAACAAACGAGTAAAATATTTTCGGTTAAAGATGTCCAACACAGAGCCGATCCAAGTGGATAAAATAAATGATCGCGTCGTAAGCAGCACAAAAAACGATGCATACTGTTCTTCGGGTAGTAAAACGATACGATGACGTACCGCACGAAACACAAATCCTTCAAAATTATCTTCAACGCAAAGCTCTTTGCCATCGTCTGCTAGTACATAGAGTGGTGATAGATCTGAAATTAATTTAACTGATCACTGTATCTCCTTTTAAAAAAGAAAAAAAAATACAAGTTAGAGGTCAGAAAAATAAATCTAATATTTACCAATTCTAATAGCATAATCTAATATCCTACTGCAAGAGTGCTATATGTGAAACACCACTGGTTAGGTTATAACTTAGAAAGACAGCAAAGAGAAAGCAAAATGAAGCACAATATATTAACAGTTAATGACAAATAAGACTTAGTGCGTAAAATATGCCTTTCTGTAAATGATCTCTGAATACAACACAACGCGTTTTCGTCGATGGAGGATTGTGAGAACAAAGTACAAATTTCAATGAACATGGCCCAGCAGGAATATATCTGAAGCAGAAATGCAGAAAAAATTTGTGGATAGACAGAAGAATTAGCATAAAATTAATTCTCCCACTAATCATATCATTTGAATTGATTTTATCGATATTTATTAAGCCGTATTGATGTTCTGATATTCTTTATTGTCAGAAAGAACTTACTGCAGTAGAAAACACCTGTTGAATATAATGGTATTTTTTACAGGTAGTACTTGTTCAGTTTTGGTTAAAAAAATTCCATTGATCGCTATTATAGTACTATATGACGTATCAGGTTTGAAAGAGCTACCCCTGAAATCAAAATTTAGTCACATATCTAATTCGCTATAAGTTAGCAAAAACTGATGCGTTTTTTACAATGAAAAACTTCTTATCAGATAAAAAAGAAAACTAAAACATGTGGTTTTATATCAATATCAACACTTGGGTAGTGTCGGAGAATAACAGGGATATGTATTAGTTAGTCATCAAATCAACAACAGGTTACTGAAACACAGCAAGACGAGAACCGGATTCTTATGCCTCTAAGCTTCTTTCCGAAAACTAAGTCATGAATGCGAAAACTAAGTCATACGCACAGAATTATGCTACCGCTGGATAAATGTATTAAATGAAAAATCATGAGCCCTCAATATCTAGATATTTTTCATGCAGTAATTTCAAAAATACATTCAATACATTTCAAATTAAAATCTAAAATATTAAAAACCTACTTAAAACTCGTTAAAGTTAAATAAATAATAGTTGTTGAGCGAATAAAATAATCTTGCATAGCAGGGATTACAGCAAATGGTGACGGTGAATATCGATAACCGAAACAACGTAGTCGTAAGTCACTGAGCCAATGTAGATAAGTGCCTTCGTTTTGAAATGATAAGTGAACTGATGGATAAATATTCAGACCATTCGAGGTAACCAGCAAACAATTTGCTCTATCGAATGATTCTTCCGGAATTTTATAAACAAAACAAAAACCAAGATCCAGAACTACTTTTGGCTTTGTCTTCTGTAAAAAAAGTATCGTTGTATTTAGTTTATTTACATGAATTATAAGGATAACTTTCAGCAATGAAACAATATAACTATAACTTCAATCAGTTAAAAAATAATTCTGGTACCTTTTCATAATCTATAACATAGAGTTGTGAGCCATTCGAATCACTAAGTGTCACATAGCAACGCTTCCACTTATTAGCTTTGCCTGAAATTTATGAAAAAGCAACTTTCTAAAAACATCACAATAATTCCAATTTCTAGCGGTCTTTATTCAAATATTACTGTATAGCGGTCAAGAATACTATAATATCTCCGCTGCAGAGATCAACGCTGCAGAGATTGTTATTAACAACCAAATGATTTCGGTGTATAATTACAGAATGCGAATAAATGATTCCCTCCGCTCTCTTCTATATCCCACTCAGCATGTCAACTTATTAATCATGATTGAGTTTGCGAAAGCAATAGTACAAAATATTCATTTTGCGTTCGAAAATTTTAAGTGTTAATTTATTCATAGCCGCATCTGCGTTGGAATTTCGAAATGCCGAGCTTTATAGAGTTTGCTTTTCTTTTAAATGTTAAAATCTTCTTTTTTCAACAGTCTATTCATAGTTGTAGCTTAAAATTCCAAATGACTAATGTCAAATAAATAACAAACATCAATAAAAGCAATAACAGCATTGAAAGAAGCAACTTGAAACATGCAATAATTTGGATAATCAAAAATCTTACGAGGTACCTATCGCACTGGAAAAATGTAATGAAAAAAATGCAAAAAAAATGCAGCAAAAAAAATAAAATAAGTCTTTACATTTTCGATACGCCAAAACGGTCTGTGGACAAAAACTGTTCGTGGTTAGATCCTGGAACTTTCTATCCGCACTTTTTCCCGACAAATCTCCATTAGAAGCATTTGTTAATACTGCACGCATCAAATGAAATCCTCCGCAAATTTCCTTCTCACTGTATCTAAAAATAGCAAGTTTGAAATTTAGGCTATATTTTTTATAATTCACATAGTTGACCATATAACTAATAAATATTGATTGACATTGTAAATTCAATACAATATCATCAATGAAAGTCAGCTAGTCACCTAAAAACATTATATGACAGAATAATTAATGAAAGCTTTTAAGATGTAGTCAAGCCATTGGAATGTATTTTTTTTTTGAAAGATCCATATACAGTTTCTTTAAGGAACACTGTACAACTGGACAAATCTGACATCCTGATAGCTGCGAAATTTTCTGCACGACATTAAATATTTGCTTTACAGTGCGGTTACCATTCCTCATTTTCATTTCCTAAGGATGAGTTTTTTCATAACCGTCGTTATGAAAATTTACGGAACTTTACCTTTCAATAATGTCCGGAATTGTAGCAAAAATTCGTCCACCAATTTCGAAATCACCATCTGCTGTTCGTTTTATTTGAAATTTCTCGATATGCTTACCAGTATTTACCATAAGAATGTATGAATTGGATTGTACAACTGAATGTCGTAAAAGATAACAACCATCACCATCTGTATTTTAATCATAAATTGATTAATATTTATCAAAATGCAAAAAAAAATAAGTGATAGAAAGTTTCTAGTCCCAAATTCCGATTTTTTCTCTCACAAATTAAAGATTTTAAAGAGAAAAGCATAGCACACTATTTTCTTATCGTGTAAGCAAAAGCATTTTACAGTGATGATATGTCTATATTCCGAACAAAAATGAGCTATCTTCAAGTTATTTCAGTTCAATAATTTTTAATTAAACATTTCTTTTACCCTTAAATATGCGAATCAAATGTATCTATATGGGAAAGTGTAAAAAATTACACTGTGTTAGTCGCTGTATAAGCACATTCATTGGTTCATTATGAAAATACGGCAACTCTTCAGGCTTCACACTCTTGTCGTTCTGTAGTAATAAATGAATGAAACTAAAACATTAGCAATTTTATCCCTGCTACACACATCCAAAGTAAGTGGAAAGTATGCTTAATTCATAATTTCATTCCGATTTTGAAAAAATGTCATTTTCGCAGCTACCAACTCTTTCTCATTACCAGATGATTATTATACAGTTCTCTTTGAAGAGAGGAAGATAACAGTAAAACATAAAATTTCGAAGCAGCCCTGCTATTATAATTATCATGAATTAAAGAAGGACTCACTAATGGAGCAGTAAGCTGCACAGCAACAAGTCCGGATTTTCCGCTTTTCTCCAGTCTCGCCCATACCCATTCATTATCCATTCGCTGGATTTCCGTTAACAGGTCACCCTCACAAAAACTAAATTAAATGAATATTAATCTAGATTTTCTATTTCAATATCAACAGTACACATGCTATAATAACAGCTTAAATGTGATAAACAAATTTCTTCAACAAACAAAATCATAATAAATAAATGGACGAAAGAGTTAGATTTTCGAGAAACTAAAAAAAAAAAAAAAAATACAATCCAATTTTCATTTAAATTAGAAAAATCCTAAACCTATGAAATTAGCAGTGAAATGAGCAATTAACTGCGGGATTAACAATTAAAAAACATCAAACCAAGAAAAAAAAATTGAAAAAGAAAACTAATTTTACCATTACCTTATTTCGTTTGTATCGGGCATTGCGCGAAAGGGTAATACGGCTATCCTTTGACGGTTTACTAATTTCACCGGCTACAAAAAAAGCTAAACAGGAGATAATCTTTCTAGCAATAATCTGTGTCACTTCTCTTCTGCGGTTCAAGTAAAATAAGCACAAATCTAATATCAAATAAAATGTAAACATACAGAAGGTGGTTGAAGCGGTAGCACTGTAGTTTTCGATTCGCTTATAAATGCTTGAATGAGATTGGACAATGTTGTAAACGATTTCCCAAACAGGAAATATTCACCACATATTAGATCAATGCTAAAATTTCTGTCTATCAGATACATAGAACAGTTCCTTAATGAATGAAACTACTAATTAGAAAAGCAATTAAGAAATTTTTTGTTCTTTAGGAACTAGAAATTTATTTATGACGAGTAAAAAAACCACACTTTTTAGAAATAAGCAGTATTTTAACCAAGTCGAAATCAATACTTTATTCTGTTCTGTCTTATTGACACAATTCTTTCCTTTCGTTTTCCTCCCTGTCTCCCCCCACAAAAAAGGGTACGTAGAAGTAATATCAGTTAACACTTAATGAGCAATGAATTAATTTGAAAACTTTTAGGTTTTATTTTATGATAAATAAGGAATATTTTTTTCTATTAAAATATCAGATAAGCAAGGAACTTCCGCTAAAAACTTGCTGGAATGAAATTCTAAAAATTCATCATAAAACCTTTTTACTTCTTCGGTAAAAAATTTTTCGGAGATTTAAAACGAAAAAGTTTCAAATCTCAATAGCGGCAAAAATGCTAAGAAATTATGAAAACGAAATTTCAATCTGCTTCAATATTTCTGGAACTCTAAGAAAATCTCTTCTAAGCAATTTGTTCATCTTAGTGCATGAATCAATTTGATGAACGCTATGAACTGAAAACCGAAAAAATAATAGCATATTGCTTCTATTCTGATGACAAACAAATATACATTTAGATTAAATGAGTTGAAATTTAAGAAAACTTACGAGAAATGCGTTACAGAATTATCGGTTGGTGAGAGCCAAGAAAGACAAAACTTTGGTTTGATAGAATTTTGTTCAGCATGTAAAATCAAAGCACCATCAATTTTACATTTTCGTAATCGATATTCAACTTCTTCTTCTGTAATAAAACCGTGGAAACAATCCACCGAATCTAATGATACACTTGACCTTTCTTCTACTTCTAATTTTGGTTCATGTTCTTGCACCTGCTTCTCTTCCATTCCATTGTCCGTTGTGTTAGACATCAGACCATCTGAAATAATTTAGAATTATGTGTAAAATTAAATTTGAAATAATTTAATGATGAATTTTACACAAAAATGCAAACAAATCAGTAAAACTTCATAACAAATTAGTAAAACTTCATCAATTTTCAACTTCAATTGTAAGTGGTGAAAATTTTTAGTAAAAAAGAAAATAACAGCTGGTTATTAAGAGAAAAACAAACAAAAATTGGGAACGAAAAGTATGAAAAGAAGATGATAAGTTCATTAACTTGAAATACTTTCACCTATCATGTTAACTAACATGAAGGATAAGAAAATGTACGATACATGTAACAGGAAAATGAATAATTAAAGGAAAATTGTTGGCATTTTTTTCACAACAACTATTAGCAATGTTATGAATGAAAAAATTTTATGAATACAAAAACAAATTAGAAAAGAGTTATAAAAAAAGTGAAAATTTTTCTGCAATAGAATATGAAAAAAACTTAACAATCAATTTTGTTCTGATTTTATCGAAATTTCATGAAAATTTTATATCATTTCAAATGAGAATCGTGTAATGAAAGATATGAATGAATGATACAAAGAGAAGATTGGCTACCAAAGATTTATTTAAAAGCAAATATCCAATTCATTCCAAATCATGTCTATTATTGGACATAATTGGGATGATGTGTGACCCAATATTATCAAAATCTTTTGAGACAATATTGAATTCATCCTAATTTTATTGAGTGCTTCATTTCATTTATTCGCCAAATGGTTGAAAGAAACTATGAAAAAATGGCACAAATTTATTATTGCTAAAATAACAATTTTTTTTTTTCCTTTCTTTTCAAACAAAAAACATAAATAAATGTTGGAGATGAAATATATATAAATAAAATCGAATTATTGAAAAATATCATTCTTATAAACAAGCGAACTTTTTTTGCTTACTGTTTAGCCTACTAAGCAAAAATTGAAAATTGGAGAAACTTTAAAACTATGACTACTATTGTTGTTATCATTCTCATCTTATTTTCCTTAACTACCATTAATAATTATTAATATGATTATAGCACAATATGATTATGGTAAACAAAATTGTTTAGCAATAATAATTTGCTAACGAGTAAGCCTAATCTGATGGATCATAATCAAGTAGCTAAAAGCTGCAATTATAATTAGCACAGACTTTAGCTAAATGAATTAAAGGCATAATATCTAAATTAAGTGCCTAAACTAATGTTCAAAAGAAATAAAGAAGAAAAGATGAAACGAGTAATTTCGCTATTTTCTCACAAAAGAACGATGGCCAATTTTGAATTGAATTGAATAATTTTGGTAAATTTAATGGAATCTCGGGATTACAAACTTTCTGGAATGCAGCAGACTTCGGCTCATTTTATAAGCAATTTTAAAAATCATTGAAATTTTAACAAAGAAAAACCGAAAAAATAAAATAAACAATCATGCTGACTGCTAAAGTATTTTTATAATCCAACAATGAACATTGACAAACCGACATTTGTTAAAATTCTCATAGTGATTCAAACAAGATATGCAATAGCCTGATCTCAACCGTAATAATAAATATTTATTTGTATGGCCGTTATTTGTTGCCATTAATTAATTCAATATATTACTAAGTTCACGATTAAATTTCAGTTTAAATTTTCACACTCAACAATCACTTAAAAATGACGTAGTGAAAAATTAATAGTTGAAAATATTTATAGGTCTGAGAAGAAAGCAAAAAAGAGCCTAATAAAAAAAACTTGCAACGAGCAAGAAAAACAACTAAGATGTATTTTTAAAAAACTGTATTTCACAATTTAGGAATTTTTGAGATTTGCAGGCCAAACAAAAAAAAAGAAGCATTGCTATTTATTGTTGATAGCTATCATAAGTTTTAAACAATGTCACAAAAATTATTTATTTAATTAATATCACCGATCAAAGTACTGAGGAATTGAAAATAAAAATGTATTAGAAATCATTATAAATATATTATTAACATATTTCTCATACATTTCTGAAAGATAATTATCAAAAATTTTGAATAACTTTAAAAAATGAATTGAGAGATTAATGAAAGACAAAAATTATTTGATGAATTTTTGAATCTTTTATTGCAATTATTATCAAAAAAAATTTCAAAAAGTATCTATTCTATGTGTTTGGTGATAAATTTACATAACTATTCTATCCAATTCATTTTAAAATCAAAAAAAAAAACTTGACCAACAATTACTTGTGTTTTAAATTCAGTTATTATTGATGATTTTGTTAAATCACTTATCAGCAATTATTAGCTGTTGCTGTACTGAATGTTATTATCGATGATGTACTAGTGATTTCAAAGTGAATTAAGAACTGATGCACTCAGCTATACTTTTTTTTTATTAAAAATTAATATTTCATTCGAATTTAAATTCTAAAATATAATATCTAAATTGCTAATAATTTGTCGAAAAATATACCGCAATATAGAAATAGTTGTAATAAATAGCTTTAGTACGATGATTAAAGTAGATGTATCGTGGTGCAAGTTATTTGCAATTTAGAATCAATTTGTTTATTTTCAGATATATTATGTATATTTAGGATATAACGAAGAGAGTGAGAAAGAGGAAGAGACAAAGACAGGGAAGAAATTCATAAGAATTAAAATTGAAGCATGTGTTTTTTTCAGTTTGCATTTCTACAATGTTATATGGCTAAGAGAGGAAAGCTATGTATCGCATCAATTATTGCATATCAAAGGGAAAAAGGTGAAAAAAGAGTAACTTTGTGGAAAGAAATGGAATAAGTATGAAATTAAACAGTTGGAATATTTTATTATTTAAAAAAAGTAAACAAAAAATTTCAAATAAAAGAAATTTTAAACTGTAGGTATATAGAAAGAAAAAATGTTGAAAATCAAGTAGAAGGAGAGAGAGAGAGAGAGAGAGGAAAAAGGGAGAAAGGGAAAGAAGAAAAAGAAAGTGGGAAAAAGAAGAAAGGATTAAAAACAGGTTTTCTGTTGATCAGAATTTTGATTTTAGTATGATGATGATGACAACATTGATAGTAGTTAATTATTTAATAATTAGTGATTGGAATGGAATTTTTTACAGAATGTTGTAAATTGTTGAAATTCATGTTTCATTATGTTTTCTCTATGCATATGTGGGGTATGTATGGGAAGATGGATATGTGGGACATCTATTTCTATCAGTTTATAAAACTGGCAAATCTTTTAATAACATTTAAAGAATTGATTGCACATTGAGATGACAAACTATCATACATTGTTAGATATCTGAATTGAAATTTTCCTTCAATAAAAGCAATTTCACCGTAGAATGAGTTGTTGTGCACTTTTCTCAGGTAGCAATAATAGTTAACAATATTTTAATATGAAATTAAAGAATTACTCTCTTCTTCGATGAAATGATGTGACAACAATAATTTGTTGTCTTTTTTCCACTTCTTTTTTTCTCATTTAAATAATTCAGTACTTTTCCTTTCTTCATTTCAGCTAGTTATTAGCACAATAGCATTTGTGCAATATATGTGGAAATTTATTAATTGATTGCCATTAAAAATATTATTTTATCTCATGTTATTTATTATAGTAATAAATGAAAGATTGGGCACAAAAAAATTTTTTAAATATTAAATTTCAATATATGTATGATAATAAATATATTATCGAATTGAATAGTATTCAACACATCCCTGTCTAGACTAATCACAATCCCGCATTTCATTTCAATATGTGCCACCATTTGGCACAATACAAATTGTGTGATTCGAACTATCCGAATCAATCATAATACGAATTCTTAAATTTCAAAGAAGTAATATTTTTGAAAAAAAAGAAAAATAATAAGATATATTTATTATGGAGAAATTTTTCAATAGCATCAATAAAAGAAGCAGATGAAATGAAAAAAAAATGTTGAAAATGATAAAGTGAGAGAAGGAAGAGAGAGAAGAGAGAAGAAAATTTACGAGAAAGAAACATCTGTCATTCAAAATTGAAACAATTTAAAGCACTGAAATACGAAAATAAGATTTCGTTCTCCCAGTTCTTTTTCCACACGCAATAACAAAATTTTTGAGAAAGATTGAAGAGGAGAGGCGGTAAAATAAAATGTAATGAAATGAAACAGATCAGATCGGAATGATTCGAACTGCTGCTATTCCAATTGGGACAATATCAGAAATCATTTGAGAAGGATGATGAATCAATCAAAAAATACCATTGCTTGCTAGAAATTGCTTTTGAAAAATACGAATTTTATTCTCAGAAGATAATTATAGGAATAGAATATGTATGATAATCTTTATCTAAATTAAATATTACCTACAGCATAAGGAATGAATAAATGAATGAATTAATTAAATAAATCAAATCAAACTAAATCAAATCGAGTCGAACTATCAAATATAAATGTTTTAAGCAACATTATATGTATTTTCAGTACTCTAATAGCGAAAGTTTCATACCGGAAATAATGACATAACAAAAGATTGTTTATGATGCCTATCAATAACGCCGTAATAGTGATAATGACGATGATGATTATGATTATGATTACGAGAAGGAGAAAGAGAAGGATGAAAGGAAGAAGAAAGAAGAAAGAGAAAGAAAAAGAAATGCAAAGTGTTTCCTGTTTGCATGATGCTGGTTTGTTCTCATTTCCAGTCTTGGATAATTCGCGATGAACGAAAGACCAAATTTCTTCCCGGTATTTGGGATGGGATAAGAAGATATTGCAGGACTCAGATGAATTAAGGAAGAACTCGTTCAAGTTATAAATAATAATTGTATCAGCAGTGGGAAAATTATCGAAATTAACTGAACTTTTCTCTTTTATGTATTTCTTTCATTCACTGTGAAAGATAATAAAAATTTTGTTTTATTTTATAAATGAAAAAAATTTCCAAAAAAAGACTCCAAAAGTGCTATTTAAGGTATTATTAATTAAATAATCAGATTTGGAAATTTCATTTATTGATTGAATAAATATAAAGGTATATAAGGATAGCCCAACGTGTTATCAATTAAATAATTCAATTTGAATTTGAAATAAGGAAAATTCATTTATTAATTTAAATAAATACGAGGTTCTATAACGATCGAATCACTATTTAAATAATTAATTTGAATTTCATTCTAGCTGAAATTAGAATAAAAGTACAACGACAAATTTATCTGTTATAAATATTTAATGAGAAAAATTATTTCATATTAATTGAAGCAAATACATTTTTAAATAATACTATTGAAAGGAAAGGAAGAAGCAAAAGAAGAAAGAGAGGGAAAGTAAAAGAGAGAGAGTGAGGGAAAAAGTGGAAAGGAATTTCTTATCAATAAATTTGAATTAAAAAACGCACAATTTTTAACACAATAAATGAGACATATAAAAGAGATCAGTCGGTGAGCTTTAATTAATACGAAATCTTAGTTCATATTTTTAAATTCCTATCGTTTTTACTTTGACATTGAACTGAAAATTTACAGCAATGTTGAAAAATATGGCTATAATATTTAGCATAACAGATCATTCTTCATATCTGTATGAAATGTGATCAATTTGAATGATTTGATATAAAATATCACATCAACTTGTAATCAAAGTATAAATCAATGAGAAAAAATATCGAATAGATTCAGTTATCGCCACTTATCAAAACTTATACACGAATAATACAAGATAAGGACCGAGACGTTTAAAGTGTTACTACTACTACGACTACGACTATTTTTATTCACCGGAAGTAATATTATTTGTTGCGAACATTTTCCCATGATTTGGGTCAACTGCCTTACTCTTCTCATTCAGTGGAATATAAAAATTTTAGAATCAAATTGATGGGAAAAAGTGCGTAGTATGGGGAACGACAGGGACAGGAAAAGCGGAAGTAGAGAAACGAATAATTTACAATGTGACTGGCTAGACATGAATCACAAATACCGAGATTGCAATTTTCTTGGTTTTTATCAATTACAGTGAAAAAAAAAAGATTAAGAGACACTAATGAGGAAGAATGAATAGAAACAGCAAATGGATGTTTATCATTTAGCAATCAAACGGTATCTATAAGATTTTCTACGTGACTGCTTGAATGGATACGTAAATAATGTTGACGTATTACATAAAAAATAAAAAAAGATAATTACGTGATTACGTGAACGAATGCATAAATATATGTTTATAAGAGATTAAGATATTGGTGAAAAACAAACCACGTGGATGAACACGCAAACATATGTTTGCAATTAGTTAACATATGACATGAAAAATAAAAAAGTTAATTAATTATTGAATATTTTAAGCCACTTAATAGCTAAATCAAATTCCACAATTTCATTGCAGAAAATAGAAAACAAAGAAAAAAGCTATGAAAAAAAAAAAAAAAAATTAGAATAGAAGAATAGTGGAAAAAGAAATTGGTGAAAAATTGCAACGATACACAACACATCAAGCAAATATATCATTTAATTAAATTGATAATTAGCACAACAAATTCTTTTTCTCATTTGCTCACTCCACTTGTAATCTTTTTCACTTCCTTTCCTTTTTCTTTCAAAAAAATTATTTTCTTCTTCTGCTTCTCACCTTAGAAGTGATAAATTTATGGTAGGAATGCCAAGAAGCATTTGTCATCAATGAATGGGTCGTACGTTGATTGTAAGCCAAGTAAAATCAAATACACTTGCAATAATGTTATACGGCAATGCACTGTAGATGCAAAATTTTTAAACTTATATTTTTCGTTGATTACTCGTTCCATTGACTCTTGTGGAGTTTGTTACATGAACTTAGACACTCATGAATTTCTCCCATTTGATGATAAAACAGGATCGCTTTCATTATATCGGATACGATACGATCTTCCAAAGTAATTATTTATTAAACTTTTATACGGTATACAATGCAATCCTATCAGGTAATTAAGCTTTTCTATTTTAAAAAAAAAAAAAAAAAAAAAAAAGAAAAATTTAATTAATAAACTATTACATTCATTAATTCATCATTCGTTGATTTTGACAAATGATAATCGTATCTAATTTGCGCTTTTTTTCCTGAAAAATTGTTGATGAAGTTTAAATTTTACTTATTGTTTATTTGTTCGTATTGTTCTTTTGAGAAGATTATAAATGATATTTCTATTTATCCTTCCTTTTCTCTGCTTCTCTTTTTCTTCTCATTCCTTTTGCAGAAAATTTTTAATAAATTGAAATAATAAGAAAAAAACATTAAATCTTTGAAAAGTATTACTTTATTCTATCATTCCTTGTTTCTTTCTTCGCCTTCTTTTTTATGTATGTTTTTGAATGAATTAATTTGTTTGTGAATGAAAAGAGTGTGAAAAGAATGGAGGGAAAAAATAAAAAGGCGACAAATTTCAAGTCAGCAAAAAATTAACTTTAATTCAAAATGAAACTTTCCCAACTATTTTTAAATCTTTTAGGCTTATTTTTTCTAAATTAAAAAACAAACATAATGAGTAATCTTACACCTTCCAGATGTGAAATATGACGTCGGTATGTATATTATAACAACTGTCTATATTCCCCATGTATTTCACATAGACACACACAGACAAGTTTTTGTCCTAAAATTGATCCATATTTTAAATTACGAATTAAAATCCTTAAAATCTTTATCTCTTTCTTTCATCCTTGCTTCATTCTGACACGGTTAACAAATGATAAAGTTAGTGGGCAGAATAAAGTGGACGAGCGAAAAGCTGAAAAAGAAATTGTCAATTTTCTTTCTTTTCACTAACTCTTTTTCACTTTGTAATCATAAAAAGTGATTTGATGAAAAATATTTTGTCATATGCCTTCAGTGTTTCCTATTTGATCTTCGAATATTTTCAAATCAATTATCATTTGAAATTTTTCCATTAGCGATAAAAGGTGTTTAGATAAATGATAACAATAGATATGATGATGATGATCGTGATGGCAGGATGTTAATAATGATAATTTGTGATGATGATGATTGACATTTCAGTTGTTTGGTATTTAGTTTTTCCCAACTCATTTCTGGGGTTCTAGTGATTTTTATAGCTGTTTCGCTACATACAATGTCACTATTCCTTCGCGAAATCTGTAGGGATTTTCAAATTTGCAACAAAACAATTTCATCTTTATTTAACTTTCCTTTACAATTTTTTCCTGTTTTGTTAATTTTACTTTCAATTCTAGTTAAGATATGAAGATTTCAAATTTCAGCAATTTGATCAATTAATTCAAATGATTATAAGTGGTATGATAATTGCACTGAAAATTGAAATCGAAGGAAGGCTTGTTTATATTAAAACTTTAGTTGCTCTTTTAAAACTTTAGTAGCATATTTCGGATCCAAATTGATATATAATTAGTATTCATTTATTTTAGTGATTTATGTGAATGCTTATTTTGTCGTTTGTGACGTTGTTGTCGTTGCTATGTGCATAAATGTCTAAAAGGACATTTTTATTACAAAATGAGTAAGATTTCGAATTAGAGCAAAAATCATATGCATGCTTTCTGTCAAGAGATAATACAGAAAGTTGCAACATCAGAAATGGGAATGAATCAGTATCATATGGTATCAATGATATCTTCGGAAAACAATAAGAAAGCGTATTCCGTACATATTTCGTCTATGCTTCATGTATCATTTTTGTCCGCAACTTACATTTAATGCTTTTAATCAACAAATATTACTCAGTTGTAGATTATATCGACCTCACATATTGATAATTGGTTGAAGAATTCTACGTCAGGAAATGAACTGGACATATTCCCTCTTTTGCTTCCCTCCTCTCATGCTTTCAACTGATAATTTTCTACATTTTGAAAGCATTAATAAATTATATTGCAAAATACAAATTTAATCGCCTACTTATCGTCATACTTGTTATGTAGCGTAAATGTAATTAATGCTATATTCCGTATAAAACGTTAAATGTAATAATGTATTTTTTATGTGACATTCTGTAATGTGATAATGTGATAAATCTGATCACTACTAAATTTATTAGTAATAATCATCAGTTATCATGATACTTATTGCTAAAGCAATTCTATTTTAAACTACAAAATGTCCACTGTGGCAGATTATGAGAATAAATTTATATTTTGCGTAGAATTTAATTATAAATTAGATTCTTAAATCAGAAAAGTAATCACTCGAATGTATCATATTTGTTGCATCGAATTCAAAGAATCTTTTAGTAGTTTGCATTTATACAATTTTAAAAGTATGCAGTTTTATGTAATAGCAAAAATGAAATATTTATTTATATGCATCCATTCATTAAAAGTACATAATTTGAAAGAATTGATCATCCTTTCGTTCATTCGTTCATTCGTTCATTCGTTTATTCGTTCATTCGTTCATTCGTTCCATTCATCCATTCGTTCGTTCGTTCATTCGTTCATTAATTCATTCGTTCATTCATCCATTCGTTCATTCGATCATTCGTTCATTCGTTCATTCGTTCATTCATCCATTCGTTCATTCGTTCATTCATCGCATTCATTCATTTATCCATTCGTTCATTCATCCATTCATTCATTCGTTCATCCATTCATCCATTCGTCCATTCATTCATTCATCCATTCATCCATTCATTCATTCGTTCGTTCATCGTATTCATTCATTTATCCATTCGTTCATTCATCCATTCGTTCATTCGTTCATCCATTCATCCATTCGTCCATTCATTCATTCATCCATTCATCCATTCATTCATTCGTTCGTTCATCGCATTCATTCATTTATCCATTCGTTCATTCATCCATTCGTTCATTCGTTCATCCATTCATCCATTCGTCCATTCATTCATTCATCCATTCATCCATTCATTCGTTCATTCATCCCATTCATTCATTTATCCATTCGTTCATTCATCCATTCGTTCATTCGTTCATCCATTCATCCATTCGTTCATTCGTTCATTCATCCATTCGTTCATTCATCCATTCATCCATTCATCCATTCATTCATTCGTCTATCATGTTAGATTACTGAGAGGAGTAAGAAGAGTCAGTGAATCTATCATTGTCTAACAGATTTCTCTATTCATTAGTTTCAAAGCTATAACATTCAAAGCTACGTGCTATATCTCAGTTTAGTTTAGCTATTTGCTAACTTTTTAAAATCGATTTCTTTTTTCTTTTTCAAAAAAAATTTCATTTTTACCTTTTCTAAAACTTTTTTACACTGAAAATTTGTTTCATTTCCTATATATCTCTAAATTCTATAAACAATTTTATCATATATCTTTCATTTCTTTCTTTTCCTATTTTATCCTTCCCTTTATCTTTTCCTTTCCTTTTCTTTTCCATCTTCCTCTCTCTTCATCCCTTCTTTAATTTCTTCTTTTCTCTTTCCTTCTCACTTTCAAACATATTTCCAAAAAGTAACATTTATTTTTATCCATATGCGTTTTTTGCTACATATATAACTCGTTTTACTAATAGCATATCCTATCCATCCATGCCTTTGATGAGAAGCAAAGAGCTATCCTATCGAACTATGCCTATCCTTCTACTAGGCTTCTTACCTTCCTAGCACTTACTCTCTCTCATCACCAACTCTCTTTCATTACCAACTCTCTCTCATCACCAATCACTATCACCCCACTACTATCACCATCACCACTATCACCATCACTACCACTGCTGCCACTATCACTACCAGCACCAACCACTATTATCACGGTATACTTGGGTTATTGATATTTCATCAAATTTGCGAGCTTCTGCTCCTTATTTAATCATATCTAATTATACGTACACGTGTATCTTCTCGTATCCTTACGTATCCTTACGTCGTGTAATTATTTACTACGTGGAAAGTGTCAAAAAAGAGAAGAAGGGAGGGAAGAGAAAATCGAAGCAATAATATGTTGTAATATCAAATCTTTTTTATTTTATTTTAATATCATTAGTTCTATTAGTTTTTTAGATGCACAACATTTGATATTACTGCTACTACTACTACTATTGCTACTACTACTACTACTGCTACTACTACTATTACTACTACTACTATCACTACTACTATTACTACTACTACCACTTATTGTTGCTACTACTACTATTATTACTGTATTTCTATTGTTGTTACTATTATTTATTACTGTTATCAATCATCATCATTATTATTACTATTCACTATTATTATTGTTAAATCGTTATTTGATATTACATACGATTATATCGATCGGCCGATCAATAATTGTTATAATTCATAATTATTGCGCCACAACAACAATAATACACCAACTTGATGGCGCAAGGAACTCCACGTAAATTTGCGGAAAAAATTGCAATAATGGAAAGGAAGCAAAATGAAGATCACGAAGTATTTACGTCTGTTATGCGTGATGTTCGTGCAATTACTAGTAATTGTACTGCTTCACCATCAGTTTGTTCCAGTCCTCAGGCTCTTGGACCACCGATATATTGGAATCGATCCAGTGGTGGTTCATTGCCAAATGTACATGAAATGGTACAGCAACAATCGGATGTTCGCAGTTGGTCGAATTGGTCTGAATCTCGTCAGATGAATCCATCACATCATACACGTGGTGGTCGTACACCTAGTACTACGCATTATCATCCATATAAATCATCGAAGCATGAACGTTGCTCACCGGTTGATCAATTGGAACATTTTCATTGTTCAATCAGTAATCATTTACAGCCACCTGATATGTTATGGTCGAAGTTAGTACTTGCATGTGTTTTGATCAATTGCTAAATTATTTAATAAAATTAATTCAAACTTTTCTAAGAGTATTCAAGTAAATAAGCATTCTCTTATTTCATGTATTTTAGATTCAATTCTCGGAACAATATATTTAGTTGATGACAAGTTTTGTTTGTCCTTTCTTATCAAACCTGAGAAATCTCATATATCATTTTCCTTGTCCTTCCTATCGCTTAAATCACTAAGTCTTTTTATTGTGAACATTTTTGTTTTTGTTTTTATATGTGGGACAGGATCTATGAAAAAAAAAAACCATCATTACCTGAAATTCGTCAGTAATGCTAATACCTCCATAATTGAAACATAGGCCATTTTAATTAATTATATTTAAATGACACTTCTTTTTCATACGAATAATTTTTCTGCAAGCATGAGCTAAAGAAATGATAAGTGTACTAAGAATATCGTATTTTAGGTTAATTGTTAGTTGATAAATTATTGAGGTATGAAATTAGTGATAAGAATGCGCTGTTAATATTATGATAAAAAGAAAAGAAAATTAATGTTGGAGCATAAAATTTGTAAAATTATTAGATCAGATGATGTATGGATTACTTTTTTTTTGGATTTCAACATTCTTAAAATGTTTTGTCCTTTCGTTTACTACCATTTATTTAATTTCTCTTTATACTTTTCATATCAATGATGATATATATATATATGTACACATGTATTCTGCAGAGCACGTAGCGATCCGACAATATTCATGAATAGATATCAACAACAAAAACGATTTGAGGAATTTAACTTACAAGATTTGACGGTATTATCATCAAATGAACTAGCACCATTAGAACAGTCGTTATCATCATTTCATCCAACGACCGATTCTTTCAATGATGGTATACAACAAAAGATTGTACATGATAATATCAAGGATATTGCTGTTGGTTCATTACCAGATATACCAACTCCAATTGCTGCTATACCGTCATGCTCATATCATCATCAGACAATTACACAACGACATAGTACAGGTATATGTCAAACATTAGCTACTCCACCATCATCATCCGAATCGCAATCAGCGCCAACAAGCCCAGCTCAAAGTGTTGAATTACCAGTACCGACATCATGGCCACAACGTAATTATTCAAATAGTCCCGAACCACGGGAAATTCCAAATATCGTCCTAACGGGTACCGATGGAGAGCTCGATTGCTTTCAGGATTTGCAGGATTTACACTTGGATGCTAACGAATTACGGCAGTTGTTAAGTAGCGATGGACAAGTTGATCCTACAGGTGAAACACAACTTCTTGAGTAATTTGTTTCTTCTTTTTTTTTCATGATCTCTTATTGATTGAATTGTTGCCTCTCAAGAAATTGCAGTTTTTTCCCTCTGGTCTTAAAAATCGAAAAATTGGTTAGAAACCAAAATTATTTATTCGATATCAAATCGAAACATTTTGCCAATATAGCTTAAATCATGTAATTAAAATCTCAATTATTTTTTTTTTTTTTTTCGCAGAAAGAAATGTGCGTTATTTATAGAAAGTACTAGCTTTCTATAAATCAAAGTACTAGCTTTGATATCATAATGAGTAGAATACAAAGGGAAGAAATAATTTTTGGTTGCCATCAAATTTCAATCCCTTTCTTTTTCTCCGTTTTCTAAATTGGCATTAATTATTGATACTCTTGATAATTACCTTAAGTTCCGCATAGTTTCGTAAACATAGGCTAATTTTGCTTTTCAAAAAAAGAAACGAAATGTTATTAGCAAATTTTCATCCAATTTAAGTTGCCCAGAAATGATAATGAATTTAAGCATAAAAAGATGTCATATAAATTTGCATTATTTCATTCGTATTCTGTTTTCTTTTCTTCATTTACATAAATTCTTCAGGAGAGTTCCTTTTTTTCATCTGCCTCAGATTTTTTTAAAATCTGCAATAAAACGTTTGTAATTTTTATTATTGAGTTATTGCAGTATTGTAAATTTTTTATTCGAGAAAGCTTTATTCTGTCGCGAATCTTTCTCTCTCTGCATTATTTGATGTTTGGGATGGATGAAGGAGATACATCAGTTCTTTAAAAGGAAAAATAAGGTTTGTTGTTGAAAACAAGAATTAAACGGAGTCAAGTAAGCAAATAATTATATGCATAATTTAATAACTAAGTTGCCGGATGGTTACTATGCATGCAAATAATTAACTAAATGAGTAATACCTTTTATCACCACTATTTAATTCTTACGGAGAGCTTTGGATTTGCTTTTAAGATTTCAGTCTCTTTTAATTGACTGCTGAAAACTAATCAGCAACATGTTGTGAGTTTAATGTTGCTAAAGATTATTTAAAGGAGGAAGAAAAATAGATGATAAAATTCATGAAAGTATATTAATTTTCGAAAGAAAAAAAATGTGTACATATACATAATTTAAGATGCATTTCATAAGCCATTTCCAAACTTGGAATTTTAGTCGGCAAAGATAGAACATGAATGACAAGAGATTTTGCAAAGCAGTTAGCTTCCTGTTAACTTATCGAGAAAGATCAGCTCATGTTTATCGAGACGAGGAGGGAATGGCTATTGTCAAATTTTAATGTAAATGAATTCATACGGTACTCTTTACTACTTTAAGAAATATAACATATCCTTAAAACTTTTTGGGATAACCTATCCGTTAAATTAATGTAATGTAATGCTGGATAATTTTTCATATGATAGGCAAAAAAATTTCGTCTTTTTGCTTATCATAAATAAATCGATAATTCATGTTTTGGTATATAGTGTAGCTTTAAAATGTTGCACTGAAAAAGAAAATCAAAGAAAAATTATTCGTAGTTGTTTCATCTACTGGTATCATGTATAGATGCATACATTTTCACAACAGTGCCCTGAAAATTGTTAAATTTTTTATATATTTCTGCTTTTTCAATTGTCTCTCCAAAGTTCAGCATTTTTCATCTATTTCATCCATCAGTTTTTCTGTTTAAAATACTTACATACAATCAGTGTAATTTTGGTTATCGTAAACTGTCAATTTTTTCTTGTTTTAAAAGCTTGTCTTTGCAAGAGAAACTTAAATTATTTGTTTTTGTTACAGTAGCAGAATGCAGATCTTTTAATTTAATTATTGTTTTTTTTTTTCTTTTTAAACAATAATTCAGTTATTCGCATACTTGAAGGATCAGGTAAAAATATTCTGATATAATTTTTTACAAATTCAACAATTTTACAACGCTTCTAGTCCTTTTGGTTTCAAGTGAAAATTTGCCTCAGTATTTTTTAGATATTTCATATCACAGTGGAATCAACGATTTCTAAGGAAAATTTTCATATGAAACCAAAAGGATTGGAAGCAGTTGTTGAATTTGGAAAAAATAAGTTGTATCGGAATATTTTTATCTGATCCTTCAAGTATGCGAATAACTAAGTTATTGTTTAAAAAGAAAAAAAAAAAAAAAAACATTAATTAAATTAAAAGATCTGCACTCTGCTATTGTAACAAAACAAGTGATTTAAGTTCTCTTGCAAAAAAAAAACTTTTAAAACTGTCAAGAAAAAAGTTTGATTCATTATTGCTCAAATATGTTTCGTTTACTTTTTTCTGTAATTATCTGTATTTTTCTTTGTATGTATTTCTATGTGTATTTGCGTGTGTTTTATTTTTCTTCTTTTGTTTTAATTTTAAATCTATGAGGAGAAAAAACATATTTTTGGAGGAATTTTATGAAATAAAATATAGCAATAATTTTTCATTACAGTCTTTCAGCTTTATTGGAAATGAATTGTAAAAAAAAATATTGAGTGATCCAATGTTTATCGTTTGACATTTAAATTTGATTTGTTTTTGACTTCGAATGAATCTTTAAAATTTTGATCCATTCATTCCACCTTTTTTTTCATGTCAAGTTATTTCAGCTTAGAAATTTTTGAATTATCAAATTACTAGCTATTTGTCGTACCATTCGAACAACGATGACAAAATCAAGGAGACTTAAAAATGTTCATTCCATTCATCAATCAAAACTTTTTTTCCCAAAAAAAAACTGTTTTTTCTGTTTTTTTTCCAAGCTTTTCAATTTTGTTGATTCATAAACTTAACATAAGTGTCAAGTAAACTTAGGATAAGATGAAAGGATGAAATATCAATTCCAAAAAATGAAGTATAAACTTTTATATTTCGTTACCATCTTCTCCTTTGAATCCTTATGATTCTTGCAACTTCATATCATAGGAAGAAAGTCTGGGAGCAATTTTTATGCTACAAATGAGAAAGAAAAAAATTAAACAACAAACTCAAATTGATGAATAAGAGGAAATTTGTTAAAATTTCCATCCATATTGAAAACATAACAGTCAAAAGTTATAAAATTTCCCTTCAAATATTCCTGAAAATAAAAAAGTGAAAAAAGGAAGAACTCTTCCATCATAAAAACAAGCATCATTGGTGATATATATTTGATCTTCAAATAAAATATGCTTTCCAGGATTACAAAGTTTCGTTAGCCCAAAATTTATTACCAACAATAGTTTTACTACTATGTTTGCCCATCATTTTCTTCACATCCAAAATTTATCAATCTTCTTCATTCTCTAACTCTTCTATTTAAACACTTTCTTTTAAAAAATGCAGAAAATTTTGAAAGTACTATATTTTGTTGAAATTTGTTAAAATTAAATTATTTAAAAAAATATTTTTAAACTAACAAAAAAGAAAGGATTTGAAACAAAATAAAAAATATTTTGTGATAGATTTATCTAATTTTTTTTTCTGTCCTTCGTTTTTCCTTGCTTCCTTCCTTAATTATATAAATGCACCAATATGACAGACATAAGTTTAAAAGTGCATTCAAACATAACTAAAAACACAAATTATCGATCAACCAATTTAAAATAATTCTATATCTATCTGAAGGACATAATCTTTTTATTCGAAATTCTTTATGACACTTGCTGTATTTAGTTTAGGTAATTGTTTCCTGCAACGAAATAAAAGGCAATAGCAAAAGAAGCAAATGGAATACCTGGCATAATGTATCACTTTCCCACTCACCTGAATTATATAATTAGATTTTAAAATTGTTTCTGCATTCTAAAAAATAATTTTTTAAACTGGAAAATTTACATTTTATCGAAAGAAAAAAATCACCATTTATCGATCTCTTATTTATTGGATTTATTTGGTTGAAATTTTCCAAAATTCTTAGAATCGATCGATGATCACAAATATTAATCTAAATGCTAAAATGCCAACTTGATTATTATAACTTCAAGCTAATTTATTAAGCTCTTTTTTTTTCATTTTTGTAAATAATACCCATACTTCAGTTCACATAGCTATTTGTCAAAATAACGTATAGAGGAAAAATATTTGCATATTACATATTTAAAAATACGTGAAAATACATCCATGACGTTGTATTGACGGATAAAATTGTAATATTTGAAAAAAAAAAGAGAGAAAGAAAAACACATGATCTGCTGTTTCTTTAACAAACCATATGCACTTGCAGTAATTTAGAAAAGTTGGAAAAATTAATTAAAAATTTAAAAAAAATTCTCATTTATTAACGATAATTTTTATTTTTGTTAAGGTAAGGTAATTTTTACTATTTTTCCGATCAAAAATAAAGAAAAAGTTATTTCCTCTTTTGATTTTTCATTTTAAAAATTTCTCAAAATTTAGAAAGCGTTTAATTGTTTTATTTATTACTTTTTCCTTTTCAATTGTAAACTAATTTTTTTCTCTTCTTAGAATAATAGATGTAGTTAGTAGTGAAGTTTGAAAAGGAAGAAAAAAAAAGTAAAACCAAATTGATTTATCTTCATACTAAAAAATATCAAGCATGAAAGGCTTAGTCATAATTTAATGCGAAATTTCAGTAAAAAAAAAAAAAAATAAAAAAAATCAATGTTTTAAATCGAGCTAATAATATTATCATTCAATCAAACGTTTCTTTAAAATTATGAAAGGAATAAAAAAAGAGACAAGTGCAAGTTTAAAGTAGATGGACTAGGCTAAATGATAGAATAGTTTTCTTCTTATGTTTTTTTTTTTTTTTTTTTTTTTTCTCGCTTAAAATTTAAAAAATTGTTGCTGTTGAAGTTGCTTGATCCCTTTTTCCTTTTACCGTTACATAAAGTTTCGTTTCCTTCTATAAATGCTTATATGAGAAAGAATAACATAAAAATGATTAGCACACTGCAATTATTGAAAAAAAGTGTAATAAGGATATGTTTGCTTTAATGTAAAATTAATGAATGAATGATTGATTGGATTTGATATTGTCTTGAATAATTCGGAAAAGTTTTAAAAAAAATGGAAACCACTTGTCATCTGAAATATTCAAAAAGAACGGACAATTGTTGCGTGAAATATTTTGAGAGAAAAGGAAATTTGCTTGTTGCATGAAATAAAGACCAAAGAAATTACCAAAATATTAAACCAAAGTATGAAATCATTTTTTTTTTTTTTTTTTTTGAATATTTTTCCATTTTCATTCCTACCATTCACTTTTTATTTCAGCAAATTTATTCATTTCTGTATGTAAAATAAAATGCCAATAAACTAAATCTATTCGGTAACCTTTGTTATTATGAATAGAATTTTTTCTTCAATTTCTGCTAACAGTTAACAGAATGTGCAAAATTTTTAATTGTTAATCTAATTTTTATTTATGAAAAATTCTATTCAAATTTGTGACAATAAAAGATTTTCTTTCAAAAATAATTAAAGAGAAACGATTTGATTAAATTTAAATAGCTGCTATTTTAATGAGTGAAAAAAATGAAAATATGCTATTCGACTATCGAAAGGAATGTAGCAGAAATACATATGGATATAACAATAGTAATATGATAAATTTGATTATACGTTAATTCTGTAATTTTAGTGCAATGGTTGAAATTAGTCGAAACAATAAGGTTACGCATTTTCAACGCATTTCCAACGTAAGTCACGCATTTTCAGCGTAGAATTTCGTTTGAATAAACAGTTTGGTACGATATGAATGAATTTCTGCTCGATGGAAAAAAATAACACTGCGTGTATAAAATGAGAATAGTGTTGCAATATTCGCCAGTGCTCTCAGCATGGCATTTTTTCAAATTAGTAAACTTCGAGGAAAATGCAAGTAGGCACTAGGATTTCCCGCCAATTTCAGGCTGTTTACTATGAACGTAGCATTTGATCATTGCAAGGTGGTACTAAATTGTATTTATTTATGCTATATTTAAATTTGAAATCAAATTTTTTTGATTTTCAAATTTTCATTAAAGGTTCAGTTCAGGTGGTTTCTCTCTCTTAATCCTGGACTACTTCCTTTTTTTTTTTTTTATTCCCGACAGCAAGCACAAAGTTCAAAAATATTAAATTCTTTGATTTAAAGATAAACTTTAGCAAAAACTTTTAACATTATGGTTAAAATGCAAAAACAGCCGTCACCTAAGTTTTCTGCTCACCAGCAAATTTCGCGGACCGTATTTTAGTTTTTGCGGATGACCTTAGTATGACCTTAGGCGGACCACTCGTTGCTTTAGTGTCTTTTTATCGGCGAGAAAATATAACAAAAAAAAAAAAAAATTTCTCATCAAAAATATTTTTTGTTAATACAAAGCATTGTATGATTGCCATATATTCACGTAAATGTTAAATTAATTAAGCTTAAAAAATCACTTAAATTTGTTTTAATTGTTTACTTATGTAAACAACAATGCTCATATATGCATGGCATTCATATAATTTTAACTAAGTGATACATTCCTGATATTTTAGTAATTTTAATGAATTGATCATAATGATACGTGAGTCAAATAAAACATGCTAGGATCTGTTAATGAATTTAAGTTTTTTTTTTTAAAGAATTTGGAATGACCTCTTGGAAAATTCTTGGCGAGTGTGACATGATAATGATATAACGAGAAGACGTGTGCTGATTAATTCATTTTACAATTTCTAAATTTTTCGTCAAATTTTAGTATTCCTGCTACATAAGTTATATTCTTTCCATCTTATCATACTAAACTTTCAGGCTGTTTAATTATTGACCATCTCAATTTTGAATCATTCACGTCAAATTACGTGATATAAACATCCAAAAGTGACGTCTAAAAAATTGCATTTTGCATTCCGTATATGCTCATAATTATACATTTTAGATATACGCGTACAAAGAATATAAATGATTTATTTGAGTATTTTGATGAATAAATAAACGGAAATAGTTCAAATAGACGTTACGTTACATCTGTTGTTTTTACGATCTACCAAACGTTTCCAAGCCAAGTTTTGGAAGATTCAGCTTTTGTTGAAGTCTAGCGAGACCTGTTTGAATTGATTAGTTTTTTGAAACGTGTATTGTTCTCAGTAGTACTTTTCCCTACAATTGGTCATTGTTTCTTTTTCGACCATTTCTTGATATTTGCCCAAAATATTTTCCTGTTGTTGCACTGAATTATTCATAAAGCAATTTGTTAATTGTTTTCTCCTTTCTTATTATAACTAAACTACAAATGTTAAAGTCAAATGTTTTGCAGTCTTTTTGTTTTCTTTTATTCAATTTCGAAAGTGAATTTATTAATTTTTCTAATGCCACAGTCTGTAATCTAATGTAGTTCCATTGTATTTTGTATTTCAATAGATATTTAAAAATTATTACTTATCAACTTTTTTTCATCTTTGCTCTTATTGATTTAGTAAATAGCCTAATCAATAAGAAGCAGCAATTTCAGAAAGCTAAAACTTCAACTTAATTATATCATTATTTACAGCGTGATTTTGTTTTTATCACCAATACAACAGTAAATGCATCCATCAGTGACACATCTTATGTAAATTGAGTATTAAATTTAGGTATGTGATTTAGCATATAATTGGACATGTAAATATTCAATATTATATGCATGATTATATATATGGACATTTATATTTCACGTTTATTGTGTTTATTGATCGACGTTGCAATAATAAATACAGTAATTTATAATTGATTCAATTGTCAGGTGTCATTTGTGGCAGCTACGCTCTGTTGGAAAGAATGGAGCAGCAAAGGAGTTTCGAGGATGCCGCTTTTGAATTGTTCAAAAAGTTAGTTTTTGTTTGCAAAATAAAAGTATTTTTTCTCTATTTGTAAACTACTTTTATTTATTCATTTTATGCTATTTACCATTTATCTGATAGAGAAGACATTCTCCAGTCGTTTAACTATTGGTTGTTTATATATTTTAAATATTAGATATGAATGCAATTTTTAGTCTTTGTCCCGAAAAA